>OVAP01002866.1:1504-14638 GCA_900406295.1 Aurinia saxatilis
CTCTCGGCGGGCGACCTAATGTCGTATATCGACGGTAGTGGCCCGCCCGAGAGTCTCGTGAGAGTCGTTAGGAACCGTTTGGAAGATAAAGAGATGATGGGACTCATATCGCTTATCGATTCCTTGTCGTCGTCTTCTTCGTCGGACGAAGAGTCTTCGGCGGCTAGGAAGGTGTATGGGAAGTCGGTGAGTAGCGCGGCGAGGAACGCGAGGAAGTCGGTGGCGATAGTGTGCAATCGCAAAAGCTCGTTGATGGCAGTGATGATACAAGCGATTGCTCATAGAGTGAGTTACGTGTGGGTCATTGATGAAGATGGTTGTTTGATTGGTATGGTTACCTTCGTTGATGTTTTCAAACTCTTTAGGGAATTTTTGGATCATGTAAACTAGATCATCCTTCTTGGTTTTTTACATTATTTTTGTTACAATTGTTTTTTTTTGGGGGGGATTTTGGTTTGGTGAAAGAGGCCAAAAAGACAAAGATCTTGCGGCATATTTTGATTTAAAGAATACATGTTTCTTCTTATGACAGTCTATGTGCACTTTTAATGTATTGCATGTTTGATTTATTTAAGACCTTGTGTTAAATTTTATGTCTTTGTTTTGTGGGAAATATACTAGTTTGGGTTTCACGTCTGATCCTAGAAAATTGACAAAGTAGTTGGGGTCTCACGTCTGACCGAATTACTTGAGTGACAAAACTGAAAAAAATATATATATTGAAACAAAAAAAGCAGAAGAATCACAACCAGTTTTAATATAACTAGAATAAAATCTTTATAAATTAATCATGTTTGGATTTTAAAATTTATTAATTTATAGAAATATAAATAAATAAGAAGTAATATGTATTTATTAATTTACAGAAAACAATTATTTTGAGATGAATTCTAAATATCGCATTTTTCTTTTTTTGGACATCTACCTTTATTAGTAATTAGAATAGTACTAGGAATATTAGGTTAAAAATTGTTGAATACGACGGGGAGAAGTGTTATAAAAACAGCAAGATTCATATTGAGAACATCCTAATCGAACAAGAAAGCTTCTTTGCTAGTTTGGCAACTTGTATACAAAATATGAACACCTACAAGACGTTTGATCCAAAAATGGATATCAAAAATCAGTTTACCGATTGCTATGTCCGTAATTTTATTGTAAATCTACAATAAACAAAAACATTTTGAAAAAAACACAAATAGTTTAATATATTTTAGTTGGTATATATAAAAATTTATTATATTGTTTGATTATGTTATTATGGAAACCATATTTTACAGATAATTTTTAGAAGAAAATAATATCTTATTAATTTATGAAATTTGATAAATTTTTATAATGACGGTCAATGATTACCCCAATTCAAAACTGGAAAAAATTATTAACTTTATCGTTATTATTAATTTATTTTTGTTGTAAAGGGTCAGCAAAATGTGATATTAACGTTTCAGATTCGTCTGTCTTGTCTTATGCATTAAGTCGGTACTCGTATCACACCATCAACCCTTTAAAACGAATTCTCAATTTCAAAGTCTTCTTATTCTGAAGCAAAGATATGCAGATTATAAATGGATTCTAAATTTTGAATTGGCAGAAGATTTAATCATTTTCTTATCTGTTATAAGGTTTAGTGAGTTTGTAATGTGAGAAGATTTTGTAACATGTGTTTAAATGTTCATTTTTCTGTTTGTTAAGTTCTTAATTTTGATCTTATCGTTTTTATCTCCGGTATTTCATCATTTTATTTTATTTTTTCATATAAAAACGAAATTTAAAACCTTCAAATTTTACAACCACGAGAACAAATACAAGGTCTACAATCCTTGACTAACAAAGTTCAAAAATTCAGGAGACCAAAACCTAACATAGCTCGGGATTTCAGGACCTAAAAGCTCGAATACACGAGAGACATTTAAAGCTATATCTCATCATATATGTCATTACATTTTCCATCTTTAAAATTTTAATAAAGTCAGTGAAAAAAAAAAGAAGAAAAAAAGAAGCGTGATGTTGATCGAATGAGATGGAAGATATGATTCTTGTTTCGATTAACACAAAATTTGACTTAATTTTTGTTTTGTAATCATTATACACTTGTTAGTTTTTAGCTAAAGAATTATGCAAAATAAGGCTATATGTCCAGATCCAAAGATTTAGTTACAGATTTGGCCCATTTGGGACCATTCAAAGTCAATAACAAAACTAACAGCTGCATTTGTACAGTTTCCTGCTTATTAACGCTGGTGGTCAAATACCACGTGATATTAATAAACGTCCATATCGTTTGGTACCTGTTTCGAAAATTATAATACGTGTACACGTTCGTCTCTTTGTATCGTTTTAATTGTGAAAGTTCGCTACTTCAACTAAAAGAGTGATAGACTGAAAATTAGTTGAAGATTATCATTTCTTATGACAGAAATATATATGATTTTTTTCTGGAAAAAATAATATATATGATGTTATCATATCTGAATCTATCACTGTTCAAAAACGTGGTAGGCGCTCTCTAAAATGATGGAGCATCTAGCGCATAACTAAGAGAATAAATGGATCAATGTTTATGAATCAATTCACTCCCAACCCACTTATTAACCCAATACATTTTAAAGTTGGTTGAAATGAATATGGTTCAAAAGAGTTGATTAGTTTACCTAATCAAATCATATTTCTTTTTGGACTAAACAAAATCATTTTTTTTAGGTTAAAAAAACAAATCATATTTTAGCAAACTGATTTTAAAAATAATCAAATCAAATTTGAAGTCGCGAATGAAAGATAGTAAAAAATGTTGACTATGAGAGAAACTCAAAACTCGACTTTTTGTAGTGGTTGAGTAGCTTTCTGGATCCTTGGATAGAGATTCTACTTGAGAAGTATAAGGTGACTTCTTTCTGTTTTCCTGGTCACTTGTTTCCACAACAAAAACCATCAACATCTGCAATGACTTTGAGCAGAACCGATAAACCATCAAAGGTCGGGAGAAAACGTCAGAACATAAAAAAAAAAAAAGTTAAAACAAACAAGTCCGTTCATACTAATGGATTCTAAAAAGAGAAAGAAAAGATCGAATATTGCAAATATAAGACACCAAAGAGAGTATGGCGTGTGGTCATGAAACTAATCTATGGTACATCTTTCTCTCCTTTCAACCGCTCTGCTTAAGTCGAGTTTGAGAATTTGGATACAAGACTCTCAAATAGTTTCAAAGAGCAGGCACAAAATTTATGAGCTAAAACTTTACAAATTTCATTTACCACGTGTTAATTTGGTAGTCGTAATATAGTCAGTTAATGAGGTTAATCCTAATAACCATAATTCTCTTATGTCTCGACGAAGCCTCTCTCTCTCTCTCTCTCTCTCTCTCTCTCTCTCTCTCTCTTTCCCTCTCNCTCTCTCTCTCTCTCTCTCTCTCTCTCTCTCTCTCTCTCTCACGGTTGATCAGATGAAGGACCCCAGGTGTCAGGTCAACAAAGAGTTCAAGCAACGGCAGAGCAAACGAGAAATGTCCGTCCTTAATGAACTCAAACACCTCCTCCTCCTCCGCAACAAACCCTCATTCGTAATCCTCCACTGTACCATCCTCAACCCCTACGACCCAACTAGGCTTGGGTATTCGGATATTCGGGTTGGATTCGGTTTGGGTTCAGATTCTTTGGGTACGGGAGTTTAGGACCCACATAGGTACTTGAACATTTTTTGGATCAAATTTGGATCGGGTCCTCTCGGTTTCGGGTCGGTTTGGGTCAAGATTTCTAATACATGTAAGGTACTAGGTTATTTCTGTACCCTATAAAATTTTGGTTAGGTGATACAAGAGTTTTAACGCTGGCATTAAGTATGAGTGCACAACAAAAGTGTTGTAATATTTAGGGATCGAATCCACGAAGAACAAGTAATCACATAACTAGTTTTGGGATTTTTAATCAAGCTAAGATAGATTAATTTCAAGTAACTAATTACAATAGTAAATAGCAAATAATCAGGGAGTTTAAATCGATTAAAACAAATGTTATGCCTTGGGAACTTCTTAGGAAGAATCCAAATTGTAGCATAAATCGTCTGACTGTAGATCGACACCTATGATGGTGTCGTTCGACACCAATCTTAAAATCAAACACCAAATCCTAGTTCTAGAGCATGAATAAATAAACAAGCAAACTAACTCTCGTTGTGAAGACTCTTAATTTAATATCTAGCAAACCAAATCTCTTTGCGGATCTTATATAATTAAGCTAGCAATAAGAACCTATGCAATTGTTCAAAAATTTTCTAAACCAATCTATTTGCGAATAGAAAACTTGCTCTTCTAAAATTTAATTCCAGAAATTACTAATGCTCTCGCATCTAATAATTCCTAAGATTTAATTCAGAGTGGCCAATCAGTGAACTAGTATTAAGCACAATCTAGAAGAAGAACTAGTGGTGTTTTCCTAAATTAGATTTATGACTAACAAAATTTCATCCACGTACCCTAGAAGATCCCTAAACCTAACAAATAAACTACTCAAATATAACCAATCAATTCACCATAAAATAAATGAATAACATAAAAAGAGATATAAAATAAAATAAAAAAGGGTTTAGAAAATCTAAAACTCTCTTTTGTATCTAATTAAAGCATTAATTAGCCTAAACAATGGCCAAAACATTGTATTTATAAGGGTCTTGGACTAATTTACGAGATGGTAAATTACTAAAACCAATTTTCCATAAGTGATTATAGAAAATTGCTTAATCTTCAAAAACAGGAAAATTGGCTAAAAATGATGTGGTGTTGAACGACGCCATGATGGTGTCGAAATACGCCATAATCTGAAAATTTCCATTTTCTCTGCTTGCCTTTTTCTTCTATTCAAACATTGATTCTTTTGCTCCAATATTAATTCTTAATTTACCAAATACTCCAAACTCTACTCATGCCCTAAAATGACTCATTTAGACTCTAATAATATAATATAAAATCTATCAAACAGATAAAAGATATAATATCATGGCATAAAAACCGGTAAAACATATTATATATCCACTCCCCAGACTTATCCTTTGCTTTCTCTCAAGCAAAACATTGACTAAAAATGTGGAAGAAGTTTTAAAACATTGAAACTTACCTTGGTTTAGAAAATCGAATTGATTGTAGCCAACTTAGTAATTGATGCAGTGTATAATTGCAATTATTAAGACAAATATGTACTATATCCTTCTTATGTATTTTAGTAGTTTTCTAATTTATTATTTTAGGTTTCCTACTATTCTAAGGTTTTCAAGGTTTTCATATATATAGCCTCCTTAGGCATATTGTATTATGGAGAAGTTGTTGATTTATTAATAAAGAGCTTTGGTTTTTTAGGGAGAATAATATTCTCTATCCCTTGTATTGACTTGATTAATTCAATCAATCAAGAAGCAGGTCCCAAGCGAGAATTCTTTGAATCCCTTGGTTGAGCTGACAGGTGCCAAGCGAGGATTATTGAATCCCTTGGTTGAGCTGTTTATCTATCTTCCACTCCATAGGTTGGTATCAGAGCTGCGTTTCTTTGATTTCTTAATCAAAGAACGATTCTGGTTATCATGTGAGTCAAAGCATCTATCTTATCCAGGACAAAAGTACATTTGTTGAAAGAGAAGAAATCCATAAAATCTATATAGAGATTTATGGTGATCCAATCTTTGATATGAAAGATCCAATTTGTGACTATTATGAGGAAACGTCTCCGTTGGTCAAGGACGAGAGGAAGACATGATGTTGGTGAAGTATCAAGATTGTCATCGCCACATCATGTGCTCAATGGAAGTTCATCCAACCAATAGGAAAAAAAGAAGATAAAAGGGAAGTTGCATCTCCCGGTATTGAAACAAATATCACGTCACGTGATTTAAGGAAAAAATAGCCATTAATTATATATTCTTATTGTAGAACTAGGATAATGTCCACGCTACGCGTGGATTTGTATTAATATTATTCTTTGACTAGCAAAACTCTCTTTTTTACTATTTCTGTTTTCGCAAATAATTTATTTGTTATGTTGGTATATAAAATCTATAATGTTTTTGATGCTTCAATAAAAATGCGTATCGCGAGTTTCAACTCCAAGGCATACAAACTTCATGGCAACATCTGGAATCGCATTTATGATTAATTACTAAGTACTGATTTTGAATTATCGAAAGATATAACTTGGCACAAAATGATGGTAAACATAGTACCATTTGGTCACCGTCAATCGTTTCCGCTACTCTACTGAGAATCCTTTATGTTCCACATAAAAGATCACTTCTTCATACTTTGTACACCATTTTGAAGCTGCTCTAATGCAACTATACAATCTAAAATGTAGAGAATGGTCATTTATAGGACATGAAAGGCTTAAGACATGGATAGCCTTTCATCCACGTATTATGCATTGCACAAATTAGAGCTTGTGTCTTTGCTTCTAAAGCTTTAAAAACATGTAATTTTTCTTACTTTTGTGGTTTAAGTGAGAATCCAGTGCCAACTAACCTATTGAACTAAGAGGACCCTTTGTCACTGCAGTGCAATTTCAATTTATGAGACTGTAGGACCACAAACTAACATGGGATTTTGCGTAATTTTTTTCATTAAATCAAAATCCTGGATGCTGTTGGTGATCGAAATAGAAGGTAAAACTATATCTAAAGTCAAACAGTTCAGGTAAAGAAACTAATTTTACCTTCTTATGGAGACCATTATCACCATGAGAAACCAAGAATTGAGATTCTTTTAGAAGCACAAGTGAAGTTGCAAAAGAACATACTGCACTATTACAGGAACTTAGAAGAAATTAAATGGCCATAAGTAGCCTAATTATATGGCTAACGTAACAAACACTTACAAAGAAAAAATTTCAGTGCGAACTATGTTAAAAGCCAAATTGCACTCTTTACATGTTTAAGGCCATGCCTGTTAGCAGACGAACAATGAATTTAAAAAATAAGATAACATCTCAAAAGCTTGTTTTCCAGACTAACTGAGGTAATTAGCTTTGGGTCTAACTCGTTCTCATGAGAGTATAGAGGATAAACTAACATTTCATTTTTCCTCTAAACCTTTTTCGTACTACTATGTAAGAGGTTTGATGATGGCCGATTAGATGATTGACTTCCCAATCCATTTTTTTGGGTTAAATTATTCCCAAACCAGCAGTCTCTTCCTGCCTGCCATTTTTACCAATAACATAAGCATCAACTTACTGAGTTTAGTAGAATTATAAGTACTGCCATCAAAGAACAAAATTGGGCTGTGGAAGCCCATAACGTGTATGTGAACATGTTGTTCAGCAATAACCCATTATACAAAATGTTTTCGTCAGATGCCATGTGGCATGCATAGAAAGTTTGTTATTTAGCCGAGGTGGATACTTTGAAGAGCCCTAAATAGCTCCTTTTATATATATAGATTAAGGAAATATTAGATGGTGACAAAATTAATTTTTAAGTTGGACAATATCCTACGTGGAAGAAAAGGAAGAAAAAATTGCTATATTTGAAGAAACAGAATATACTTGCAGCAATTTGAAGTCGAAAAATCATGGCTAAGATTTGAGGACGAATCTTTTCGTCGTCAGAGAGACTGATGCAACTAGATATTAGATAATTTCTAAATATCTATATTATTTATTTAATTATTATTTAGATAATTTTCTTTTATTATTTTAGGTTCTCAACGATTTTAAGGTTTTATGGTTTTCACATAAAATACCTTCTTAAGCATATTGTATCCTACAACATTTGATTATTGAATAAACTAGAGTTTTACTCTTTTGTCTTGTGAGATTTGATTCAATTCATCTAACAAGAAGTTGGTCTTAAAAGTTGATTAAATTCCTTTTAATTGATCCAAGTAGGTGTCAAGTAATTCTCACGAATTCCTTGATTGAGATACACGTTAGGTTCTAAGTCTCAAGAGATTTAAACCCTCTTGATTGAGCTACAAGCTAGTTCTTATGTTGCACCAGTAATCCAAGCATCAACATGACTAACCCAAAACTCGATCACTATGTACTTCTCCGTAGACTTCCTTAACATTCCAAATTCAAAACTACGGCTTAGCTACGTAGTTCATCCATTATCATCGCTTACCTCATTTTATTATCACAATGCCAGGAAGACTATTTCTAATACGATGCTTGACAAACCAACTATGAACAAAATATTTTGTAATCTCCCCCAGACTTAAGTATTTCTCACTTTTGGTTGTGGATCATTGAGATTTGGAAATCTATTGCATATACCGTAGTCTTTCAAAATATGGGTAGTGCCATCATTGGAAAGGTCATTTCCTAGGCTTCCCCACACTTCATGTAATCATGTCGTAAAGTCACTGTTTCCAAAAGGGAGGGTAAAAAAATTCTTTCTCTTACTTGTTGTATTTGGCAAGCATGAATGAGAGAATCCAATATCACATCGAAGAGGTGCAAAAGTAACCTCAACCGTCTGGATTTCCGTAGCTAAACATGGATGTCTTTGTACTACCAATTGGCCCTTGGATTTTTCATTCGTCTCATTCTGAAATTAGCCTTGCAAACGATGGTCACTTAGCTAAAAAAGACACAATCAAGTAAATCAAGCAAAGATCATAGTTTCAACTTATTTTGACTCAATAAAACGACTCACTTTGTGGGGGTCGGATTTCACCCCCGAATATTGATAGCATGAAATGGTTAAGTGTTCTCCGCAAAACACGAGAATGGACTATGCCTTGGTATCAATCCAAATACTTAAGCATCACAAGGATAGATTGCTCATGATCATCGAGCAATAGAAGCCAACATCCTTTACGAAAAAACTAAGTCTTTCGATGACTTGGTTGATCGAACATGAAATCTGATAAACCTGGCTCCGATTTCATACCATGAGAGGTTTCACGGTCTCCGAAAACAGTTTCACGGGTCGCCTCTCACCATGAGAGGCTTGATCCGTGACCCGTGAAGCTTTCACGCGTCGCGCTTCGACATGGCAAAGCCATTCCGCGACCCATGAACACGTACGGGTCGCATTTCGTCATGCTTTGCATGATCCGTGACCCGTGAATCTCCACGGGTCGTTTGTCGCAAATTAAAACCTTCCGAAAACTCAATTTCCTATGAGACTTGGTCTTTCGATCATACGAACATGAAATTGAGCTATCGAGAAGTCATTTCTCAATAAGACTTGATCTATTGATCACATAAACATAAAATAAAGCCACCGAGAAGTCAATTCTCAATGAAACAACTTGTCGAAAGCAGTCTGCGACCCGTAGACAAGTCACGGGTCGCGACTCGTCATGTTCGAGCATGAACCGCGACCCGTGCACAAGCCACGTATCGTGCTTCGTGCTGTCCGAACAAGGCACGACCTGTGAACGAGTCACGGGTTGTGTTTCAAGTTGGGAAGCCAATCTGAAACCCATGCACGAGCCACACGTCGCGCCTCATCACGGTGGCCCATTCCGTGATCCATGGACGTGCACGGGTCGCGTTTCGTCGTGTCTCGACACATTCCGCGATCCGTGAACATGCACGGGTCGCGCTTCATCGCTTCCAAAAAGTTCCACAATACGTGGAACACTCATGGGTCGCGGTTCATCTTGTCGAAGTTATTCCGCGACCCGTGGAATACACACGGGTCGCGCTTCATCTTGTCGAGGTCATTCTGCGACCCGTGGAACACACACGGGTCGCGCTTCGTCTTATCGAGGTCATTCTGCGACCCGTGGAACATACACAGGTCGCCTAACACGATCTTGACACCATCCTACGATCACGACAAGTCAAGAAAACTTTGGTTCCATACCATCCCATTTTCGCGGATCCTAGAAAAGCAAAAAATTAAGTTCCGTCGAGAACTAAGGATCCACGACGAACATTTCATCATACGATCGACAAAGATCAACATGGTTACACTCTTTTTCCCTTGGTAAGGTTTTCTCCCTAGTGGTTCTCCTTGCTAAGACTTTTAACGAGGTAACCATCCGAACACATACGACTCACGAACTATCTTGTGAGTCTAACAACACTCTTAACAGGCTAAATGGCCCAACACTTCCTTACGGTCAGACCACCGCATATTAGACCAAGCAAAGCCTTTCGTAAATCGACAGACTAGAAGATTCGGGCACAATCTTACGGAAATGGAAGTTTTCCTTTGTCTCTCGACGAAAAGGAAGTCTTCCAGGAGCATCTCGGAATAATGGAAGTTATCTCGAATAATACCGGAGAAATGGAAGATGTATCGAAGATATCAGAGAAATAAAAGATGTATTAAAGCATATCAGAGAAATGGAAACTGTCGGAGATTTTATCGACGAGGAAATGGAAAGCAGCCCGAATCGAAAAGGAAAAGCCCATGGTCGTGTTACAGTTTTGCTAAGAGTATATATAGATTGCTGGTCACAATTCATAATGTATCTTGAAATCTTTTAACCTCTCGAACCCTAGAGAGCTCTAGCAATAAAATCTCCTTTTCATCTATAGTTTTCCGTCTTCCGTTCATTGTTCTTTTCCGTTCTTGCTTTCATATTCGCAAGTGATTTATACATAAAGCAGTCGATGATCCCTTAAAAGTTTCGTTATATAAGTTTTATGGTTGTGCGAATTTCTGTACACACAATTTGGCGCCGACTGTGGGGACTTCATCGACTTTTCCACAAGAAGAATCTCTTGTAACCCACGACGAACATGGCGGGAGAAGCGCAGACCACCCAACAGTTCAACCTGGAAGGTTCCATGGTGAGTCCACAAATCAATGGAGATGCCAGAAACGGAAACCATCCACACGGTCCGGCCATGCAGACTCCACTCAACGAAGGAGGTCCGACCATGCAAACTCGGCTCAACGGAGGAGAAGACAGAGTTGTCAATCCACAAACTGGTTTCGTGGACATCAACACATTTCTCAACGACTTGATTACACCCTCCGCTAAGCAAGACAAGAACAACCAATCCATCGCGGATAGGTTGAAGGAACTCTCTGTCTGAAACCAACCTCGGAAGGTTTCCAGGAACCTTTTCGGTCTACCACCTCTCAACCCTGCAAGACCAACGGTTCACAGGAACCTTGTCATCTGCACAGAGCAACCACGAGGATCGGAGAGAATTATCGACCTCACCAAAGACACTCCAGTGATTAACAGAGAATCTATCACCAAAGATGATTGTGAGAGAGAGTCAAGCCCACCTGCAAACACTCAACAACTAGAGCACACAGGGCGGCCTGAAGATCAAGACAAAGAGGTCTTCGAAGAATACTCCGATGACGATCAGCTCAGTGAACACAAGAAAGAAATCCTACGACTCGGAGCATCCCTCCGCAGGACAAAAGCTAACAACCAGAAAGTGTGCTCGCAGATCCATAAAGCAATCAGCCGTGCACCAGAGATTGATCGCGTGCTCGAAGAATCACAGATGACTCCCTTCACTCCGAGAATCGCAGGAGTTCGCATCCCCAATCCTGGCAAAGTCAAAATCCCTTACTACGACAAAACATCCGATCCAAGGGAACATCTGACATCTTTCTGAATCGCTATGAACAGAGCCCAGTTCCCAAAGGAACACGAAGATGCTGGTTTCTGTCTCCTCTTCGTCGAGAATCTTAAAGGACCAGCTCTACAATGGTTCTCTCGACTACCGAGAAACTTAATCGACAGCTTCTGTGAACTTACCACAACCTTCCTAAAGAACTACTCCATCTTCATGGGGCAGAAGACGGCCGATGTTGACTTATGGTCAATCTTTCAAGGTCCGACGAATTCTCTCCGATCGTACATCAACAAGTTCGAAACCCTCATCTCGCAGGTCAAATGCATGAGCGACCAAGCAGCATTACGTGCCCTCAAGCAAGGCTTGTGGTACGAAGCAAAATTCAGGAAGGAATTAGCGTATCGAACCCCGTTTACCATTTAAGATGCACTGCACCTCGCCAGTTCCTAATTAGTGAACGAAGAAGAAATGCAGATCCTCCGAGCCAAGCATGCACCAGCCCGCGTTCCCCGAGCTGCTCAACCATCTACCATTCAATAGAACACGTGGAAGCCTCCATTAACATCAAGATACATCCATCACGAAGGACCTGGCTCACATACTGCGGCTTCACCGAACCAAAGGCTATTCGACGCAGAACTGCAGGACATTGGGCGTATAACTCACCAAGAAGCTGCTCGCAGGACATCTTGGTAACACTGTCCATCTCAAAGACTTTATTCCTGATGCAGGTGAAGATGATCCTAAGGGGCAACCCCAATCAGACGAGTAAAACAAGCAGAACAGGACCGACGATGAGGACCAGAACGACGGTTCGCTGCCAGAGAATCAACATGATCATGGGCAGCAAGCAATATTGCTTGGACACTGTCTAATCCATTAAGGCATTCCAACGGAGAGCAGTTGTAGCATCCTTCCAGACATACGAGCCCAGACATCCGAAGTGTATCATATCCTTCACCGAGAAGGATACTAAAGGAATCGATCAACCACATAACGATCCTCTTTTCATCAAGCTCGCTATCAACGACTTCGACACCGTTAGGATCCTGATCAATACAGGAAGCTCCATGGATGTCATCTGACACCCTACGTTGCATGATAGTCGCCGATGCGGACATTACCATAGCTCCTCGACCACTCACTGGATTTTCCGGAGAGACCACCATGACCATCGACACAGTCAACCTTCCAGTTCAAGCTGGATGCATCACAAAGACAAGTTCGCTGTGGCCGACCATCCGGCAATCTACAACACGATCCTCAGAATACCTTGCTTAAACTCAAAGCGGGCAGTACCATAAACATACCATATATTCGTGAAGTTCCCAACTCCATCCGGAGTCAAGACCATATGGGGAAGTCAAAAGGAGTCACGCATCTGTCTGCTAGCAGAGCACCAACGTCGCAAGCTGAATCGGAACGACGACACGGACGAGAAACCAGTCAAGAAGCATAGGATGAAGGACCTACCTGACGCGTCTGACATTCCAAGCACGGACAACCAGCCTCGATCAGACGCTTAGTCCAACCTAAGTAATGACAATGAACTACGAGTCGACTTGATCTCCTTCGAGGGTACGTAGGCAGCTCATCCTTGTGATGAATTCAGTTAACCCCTCCGATAAAGGGGGGGGGGGGGGGGGGGGGGGGA
>OVAP01002867.1:0-18147 GCA_900406295.1 Aurinia saxatilis
AAAACGTGTGGGCTTGGGTTTCCAAAATGGGTCTCGCGGATGGAAATGATAGGTCTTTAGTAAAACTGTCATATCTTCTTAACTGCTGATCAGAATGACTTAAAACCACCGCCAAAGTGAAGCTAACTCAATTTCCTATCTCGTGTCAAAATTTGAGATTGAAATTCCTAAGGGAAGACCTTCATCGGACACGATCTTTAAGACACTTCAAACTGGTTTTGTATTGTTATTCCACATGTTTTCATCATTTTGCCTCAAATCTTCATTCCAAAGCTTAAATTCAAGTTTCAATGTATTAAGCCCCTATTAAGACTCTAAACAAACCAAAAGACTCGAAAAACAAAGAAAAAACAAGGATTAAAACATGTCAAAAACGCAATATATCAATTTTCCAACACGAATGAGCAAAAACTTGAATAAGTAGTCACTGCAAATTTCTCCTTTGTAAATACAAACACATCAAATAGCTTCTTCGCCCAAAATCTCATAATCTTCCAGTGAAAAAACTTGCTGATTTCTTGTTGACATAGAGAGTTGTTATCATTTTTTTTTTTTTTTTGCATAAAACAACTAACTTTCATTTTTCATTTTCATGTAGCAGCAGTTACATAAAAAGACATATAAAACAAGTAAGATTCAAAATGATGTTCTTTTTTCTAATACACTACGAAAACTGTCTGCATTCTATATGGAAATAGGTCCATGAGAGCATCCACATCGGTTATTCTTTATAATGTCTTTAATTTATATTAAAGAATTGAATATTAAATTTGTAAAAATCATAGCTAATTAAAAAATGACACATGGAGATATAGATGTCTTTGGACGAGAAATAAGTGTCTTTGTGTCCAAGTGTAGATGCTCATGCCTCTCTTTCATCAGCTTCTTATTTTTGTTATTATTCTATTGTGAAAAAGTTTGGAAAGACATTCTATTTCTCTGTTCCGTTGGAGTTGGTCTGAGCGCCCCACTTCGTTAGAGATGTACGGAGTAGGAGCCCAATTGACAGCTCTAATTGTCGTCGATTCAATGGGTTAAACTCAGATTAGTTGATAGAAAGTCGGTTTACAGAAAAATTGCGGTTTAGTTCGAGCAGGTTCACTTTGGGTTTGAGAGCAGTGAAGCTGCGGGATACTCTCGGTCTCATTTTCACACACCACCATGCGTTCGCTTCTCCTCTCCTTCCGCCGCGTAACTCTACTCTCAAGGCATCAAATTTATAACTCAATCAATGCTTGCTCGCCCCTTCATCATTCACTCTCCTTCTCTTCGTCTGCACTTCCCAATGGAGATAAGAATATGGCAGGCCCTCTTGTGGAGTATCAACGCAGGATCGTAGCTGGAGAGCTACTGGACGGAGATCAATGTCAAGTAGAGATCTTCTTGTCTTTCTTTTTCTCTAGTCAAATCAAATTCTTAAGACTGTTTTGTTGCAGCTAGGTACCTTAAGAGAACTTCAGAGACTCTACGACGAGCTTATTCAATCCGCTGATGCTTGTCGATTGGATCGTTACTCTGCATCCGCAAAACCCACTAGGTTTCTTTCATTTTTCTTTCCACAATTATTCTGTTGGTTTTGTTGAAATCTTGACTCGACATTTGTCTAATTTCAGGAGTAGATGGTTCTGGTCTAAATTTGTGTCTCACTCTTCTGTCTCTCCTGTCAAAGGCTTGTACCTATATGGAGGTGTGGGAACTGGAAAGACAATGCTTATGGACTTGTTTTTTCATCAATTGTAAGTAGGATATCACATTCCTTTTTGTGCATTCTCTTATGGATTCCTCTGATCGTGTTTAAACCCGGATAGGCCAGCTAGCTGGAGAGCACAACGCATTCACTTTCACAACTTCATGTTGAGTGTTCATAGCCGCTTGCAGGTAAGATTCCACTTTCAAGCTAAGGCTTGCTGTTATCCCTCGACTCAATTCTTTGTCATTTGAATATCGTATACAGAAGCACAAGGGTCTTGAAGATCCTCTTGAAGTCGTTGGCCTGGAAATAGCCGACGAGGCTATCTTACTATGCTTAGATGAATTCATGGTATGTCACACTCGTCTTCACCATGTAAATATTTGTTCAGGATGACTCACCTTTCTTTATTGCTTCATTCACGTGAAGGTTAATGATGTTGCTGATGCTCTGATACTAAACCGTCTCTTTAGACATTTATTTAACAATGGCATTGTAAGTAATTCTCTACAACCTTTTCAACGCTTCAAACCTACTGGACCTAAACCTACTGTTATTTAAAAGTTTATTCATGTCTGTAACTGGAGGCAAGTGTAGATTCTTGTTGCTACATCAAACCGAGCTCCAGATAATCTCTATGAAAGGGGTTTACAGAGGGACCTATTCCTTCCGTTTATCTCCACACTGAAGGTATGCTAATGCAAATGCCTTTTACAATCAGCATAAAATCTGATCCATTATGCTGCTATAACCGATACTGAGAAGCCATTGCTGTAGGAAAGATGCGTGGTTCGCGAAATTGGCTCATCAGTGGACTATCGGAAACTGACCTCTGTGCGTAATTTCAGTTCCCTCAGTATATCAGTCTAAGTTTTCATGCAACGTAATCACAATCTTATTGCTACATACGTTTGGCTGCAGGCGGAAGAGGGATTCTACTTCATTGGAAAAGATATTTCTGGCCTTCTCAAACAAAAGTTTCAACAGTTGGTTGGTGATCAACCGTCCGGTGCTCAGGTGGTTGAAGTAGTAATGGGAAGGAAATTGGAGGTTTTTTCTGCTTCTTCTTTCACTAATCCATCAACTTTCAGTTCACGAGTTTGTGCTGAAGAGTGTTTTATATGTATTATGTTGATTGATTGGGCGAAAACCTTGATAATAACATTCCAGTCACTAGCTTATCTGTTATCCGTGATCATTTTTCTAATTTTGTTATATTGAATGTCAGGTTCCGCTGGCTGCTGATGGGTGTGCTTACTTTCTTTTTGAAGAGCTGTGTGATAGACCCTTAGGCGCAGCCGATTATCTCGGATTATTCAGTAAATCTAACCTCAGAGCTATGAAACCTTGTCATTACACTCGACTTCTTACATGCTACTTTGTCTTAATATGCAAATTCTACTACAGAGAAATTTCATACTTTGGCTCTGGAAGGTGTACCCTTTTTCGGGCTCCACAATAGGACTGCAGCTTACCGCTTTGTGACACTAGTTGATGTATATCTCTTTCCGTCTCTCTTTTCTACATTTAATCTCTTTTTGGAAAATTGCTTTCTCAATGGTTGAGACTATTTACAGGTGATGTATGAGACCAAAGCCAGACTCCTGTGCACAGCAGAGGGTAGCCCTCAAGAACTGCTGGAGAGAATAGTGACCATATCTGACGCGCAGCAAATAGCACCTAGAACCTCTTCAAGATCAAGGAAGAGTGATGATCTAGATCTATGTGTGGACAACGAGCTTGGTTTTGCTAAAGACCGCACCATTAGCAGGTTTGAGCGAGCAACTGTTGCCTTTACTCTGTTTTAAAGTCTCGACTGATCTCTGATTCGTGCTACAGATTAACGGAGATGAACAGCAAAGAATACTTGGAACAACATTCAACAATGTTGCAGGAGAAGCAGCCTTCTTCTTAGTTTTATATGTTGTGATTGGAAATGTTATCAAGCCTGTTGTAACCATTTTTACTGAACAAAGGGACTCGCTTATCCTTGGACATTAATGATATCAAAATCTTGTGTTGGAGCACGGACCCATCTTTGTCTTGCAAGTGGATTCATGCTTCCAGGTGTAAGGGAAATGCTGTGCAATGGACCTAGAAACACACCTTCTCTTACAAAATCGAGTCCTCAAGCTCTACTTTTACAGGGAATAGACGTCCATGTGTTCTCACTGGGATGCCATGAGCTATTTCTAACAAAATGCACACAATAGTCATGGCCGAGCACTATTCATAATTAATAATAAAAAAATAACAAAACAAACGGACAAATGTTTATTTAGGAAGCTCCTTGAGGAATTGAATAGTTCAGTTTTTACCTATGGAAACCAAAAATTGAAAGCAGGAGAAAAGTTGTTAAAGCAGGAGGGATTCGCTGCACTCACAATATATTCAAATGTTTTCCTCGAATTTCTTTGGAATTTCTCGACCTCATCCATGGAGTCATATCTCTCCATTCCTTTAGCCTCAATGTTAATACTTCGATGACAGAAAAATTGCTTCTTCAAGTTGTGACTTCAATTTGCTCAGTTTCGTTGTCGCTGTAATCTCCCCAGCACTTGCCTCCTTGTTCTTTCCCATTTTTCTTGTCAGATGTCTCTTCTATTAAGGGTTTCTTCTCTTCTACTAAGGGTTTCTTCTCTTCACATACTTCCAAATATCCATTTTCACACGTCTCTGTAATTTCTTGTATTATGCCTTCTTCATCCTCTGCAGCTCTCTTCTCATTGTTGCTCTCTTCTTCGCTTCCGCTCTTCTCCTCAGAGTTTACAGTACCAGGTAATTCCTCGAAAGGCAGTGGTGCAGGTATCAGAAGCCCATTCTGAGGCATGTTACACACATATCCACCTGCTACCGGCGACAACGGATACCCATTCTGCGTTATTTCCATTCCATTTGGAGATGTCAAATAGCCATTTGGTGACACTGGATAACCATTAGAAACCCAAGGTTGACTCGGTATGAACTCAGCAGCATGAGGGTTCATTATTCTTGGAGCATTGAATTGATTAGCCTCACCATTGGACTCAGTGCTATTGAGGAAGCTTGGTTTGTTACGAGGAACCCTGTTTCCTGATCGGTTGTAACCACCACCTGAGAGCCTAGGGCCATAGGGAACTCGAGCTGTCACAGATTGATGGGGAGTTGACCTGCGAACATGATTTACAGGAAGCATTGGTGGAATATTGACTGGAGACGGAAGGATTCCCCCATGGTCTTTGAATCCTGGAACCGTAATCGACCCAAAAATTGGAATGGTCGCTGGGGTGTATGGCGGTGCAGAAGCAGAGAGTTTCTTGCTCATCTCTTTTTGTGCCTCGTTCACATCTTGCTTTTCTCCATCTGCAGCTACTGATGACTTCGGGCTTGAATCTCCATTGGGCAGATCTACTGTTTCACCATCTACTGCTTTTAGTTCAGCATCAGGGACATCCTTCTCTTGCTTCACTCCGGTTGTTGGTCCACTGCCATTTGAATCTTTTGCTCTTGGTGACGTATTCGAGAGACCTGTATTTGAATCTGATACATTCTCTGGCTTTTCTTGTCTTTCATCTGATACAGCTGCCTCTGTTGGATATGCTTCTGCTGCCTTTTCAGCCTCCACGTTCTTGAGATCCTCTTGTGAACTCATCACCTCCGATCCACCAACAACCGCTCCTCCTTGTTCGCTATCAGCATTTTTTGCTTCCGTTTCTGTAACGACATGCTTATTCTCACTCTCAGCATCCTCGGCCTTAACTTTTTCAGGATCTCCCACTGCAACTTTTGCCACATCCAAAATCTCTGAGGTAGTCGTTTCTTCTGGCAACTTCTCTGCAACTATTTTCACAATCGTTCCAGGGGGTGCCAGTGCAACCTCCTTATAGGAAAACAGCTTTCCAGCTTGGACACTCACAGGACTCACCATCGGAGTTGGTTTATTGATCTGTTCAGTGCAAGCTGGGATTACCTGGGCTGATTTATCACTGACTGGTCTATCTCCCACTAAGCTGGCATTGTTTTGCTTTCTAATCAAACTCGGGCTCTTTAGAAGCTTCTTCGCATGCTGGGAAGTCGAACCACCAGCTGAAATTGAAAGTTCATTCGGGCTAGTCCTTGGGGATGTGAAATTGGTGGGTTTACCTCTGCTTCTTGACGTCGGCTGTGTCCCATTCATGAAGTTTGTGTTCAGCTTGGCCAGGCTGGGTCGGGTTCTGCGCCCAGATGGATAACGATTCTTTGGGACAGCTTCTTGCCATCCTTCGTCAGAGTCATCATCCTCTTGAACCGTGGACTCGAGCTTAACCAGGGTTAGCTGATCTTGAGGTTCCAAATCATGTTTTTCAACTTTTGTTTCCTCAGATTTTTCTTTGGATTTGTTCTCTTTATCACTTGAATTCTCCTCAGTAAGATGAGCTGGAGTCAGAACTTCAACATCTTTCTGAATTTCTTCTGACACAGGTCCTGGATTTTGCCCTGTTCTTCCCTTGACCTGAATTAAGATTACGAGCAAAATATCTGTCACGCCTTATTAGTGGAGCAGTTCAATAAAAAACATGGATTAAGTCCGGGAAAGCGTATATTACCTTCAGGCGAGCTCTCCTTGTGGCGTTACTTGCTTTAAGATCAGAATCGGGGGTTATATAATCCAACAGGTCTGACACACTGTAATTAAGACGAAAGCTCATGGGTTACATCAGTTAGGACAAGAATGTACACTATATAAATTTGTTCTATTGGTCTACATTTTCAAATATGTATATGGTAGCCAGTTCTAAATATCTGTTGGCCCCAGTGTAGACTTTGTAAAGAGTGCTATACATGGAATGGCGGAGCATACAAAATAAATATGTAAACAACTTTTAATACCTGAGATGACCTTTACTGGAAATTGAGGCATCTGGCTTGGGAGTTCCATTTCGTGCAGCTTCTTGCTGTTCCAGAGCTTTAGACTCAAAATACTCAAGCCACGCAGCCGCATCCTAACACAGTTCGAGCATAAGAAAATTTAAGATATAAACTCCCTGTAAATGTAACTATTAGCACCTGTGTCCGAAGATCCTCAGGACCTAGCTTTGCTTGTAGAATCTGTAGAGTGGTCTGCTCATGTTGGACGCTTAAGGAGTATGCAAACATCAAAGACAGGGCAATAGCAATGGCATGGTAGCTTGCAGCAGTCTGACCAATAACATGACAGAAGTAGATAAATGCTTTAGCACATCATTTAGCTTACATGGTAAAATATGCACATAAGCCCAATTCTTCATGGCATGGGAAATTCACTGTTTTAAGACACTGACAGGTCGTGGCTTTTAACTATTAACCTTTATGCGGTTTGACTTATATAGTTTCCTTTTTTACGTGGTTCGGATATCACAGAAGATTTAGTTAATGGAAGTCGATTTATTCAGTGAAGTCCTTGCTTAACAAAACCAACCTGGATATGATCAGCTCCAAGTAGTCTCTGGTTACATTTCAACGCTTCATGGAGGTATCTTAAAGCCACATGGGCATTCCCCAAACCTTCTTCCATCATGGCTACGTTAATATAAGTAGCAGCTGTATTTGGATGTGATGGTCCACATGTCAGATGCAGAAGATACAATGCACGGTTGACATACCTACAACAAGAATAACATGTTAGGAAATCGAAACAGTTGTAATTTCTAGGCTTTGGCTTTTAATGCAGAGAGCATACTTTAAGGCTAATTCTGTGTGCTGAAGACGATAATAGAAGACAGCTAGGTCGCCGTAGCTTTTCATTGTGTCTGGGTGATCAAGTCCAAGTTCCCTTTCATTTATGTCAAGTGCTTTCTGCTGATAAATGGTAGCCTGAAAGATGGAAACTGGTTACTGCAGCAGAGGTATTTTTCTGCAAAGGAAGTAGGTGAACTGAACGATGGCTTTGAGACTGTTGTAATATATCAGAGTAAATACCTGGTTAAAATCCCCAGTATGGTACAGCACAACAGCAAGAAGACTATATGCTCCCGCAGTCATTCTATGATATGGCCCGCACACTGCTACAAGCTTCGTCAATGCCTATGGAGTTCATACCGAATAAAATAAATAAATGAACATAATGGTGTGAGAAAAGAGTCTGAAACAAAAACTTTAACTGTAGGATTGATTCTTTGAGTGCAAAATCTTCCTTGCCCATGAAAACAAAGCTCGATATTTACAAGGTGCTAAAAATTCCCTACTCAGTCTATGCTAGTACTAAAAGAATAAAAGACGGGTGACTTATAAATAGGATATTCAATTGATTTTGCATTGCTTACGGAAGAAAAGCTACATAACATGTGCTGATAGAAAGATGGCAAGCGGAGAATTGGTATTCGGATAAGTGGATTTCAGGAAAGAAGGGAGCAGTGTATTCAGACTAGACGAGAGAAAGCCTTCGTCACATAGTTGGCATATACAACACGAGTGAGAAGGATATCAGTTATACCTTGGTCCCATAATTGACAGCATCCTCCAGTTTGCCTTTATCTAAGGAAGTTTTGGATGATTCCAACAAAGTGCGTCCATCAGCAGATGAACATGCTACGTGCTGCGGACAATGAGAAATTCTATTAAGTGACTCAAAAGCCCTAATTTTGTTGTAGCTGATTGCTAAAGTGACATAGTAACGCATGGTACCTTATAGACTGGAACCATACTGATAATATCCAACTTCTTAAACGGATATGGCGTGTCCATCTCATAGTCTTTAGGCACAAGCTCCAGTCCAACCTATATTGATGAGTGAAGCAACATATAAGAATCCCAGTTTAGGTTGTCACTGTTGGAAACAAATATGATTGACAGTTGCAAACCTTGTGTGACAATCCTCTAAGAATGGAAAATTTTCTCAGTTCCTGACAACCTTCATGCTTCCAGTCCCACCCATACCTCTTGGAAATGAACGTCTCTACCCAGGTCCACTTTAACTTTTCATCGTATTCACTCTCAGTGTCAGATGGCGTTCCTAATAGGACATTTAAGCACGATGCTATTGAGATGGCTACATCAGCAGTGTTATCAACAGCTGCTACAACAGCCTGCAGTATATGCTTGTATGCCCGAACAACCATTTCATGAATACAGAGGGATTGCACATGAGGGAGCTTTTCAGCCAGCTCGACCTATAAAGAGAGGAGAAAAGTGTGATTCCTAAGAAATGGGGCACTTTTCTTTTCTATACATAAGCAAGTTCTGCCATCTAGTATGAAGGGAATGGGTACAAAAGACTATAAGCAATACCACTTTCCCCAAGGAATGCATTTGCAAGCCTCTGGTGTGCATAAAGTCTGTCAGAGTTCTCCCATCGACGGGTGAAAGTTCAAGAGATCCAAAGTCTGCTACCTGCAATATATCGACTCCAAGTTTTATAAGGAACTGAGAATTACTCTAAAGAAGACAATGAAGATTGAAGGAACTGACCAATTTTGGAAGAGCAGTGTCAGTATAGTATTTGCGGGCCATTTCAATCAGCTCTTCGGGTGACTGCCGGGCAGGTTCACGGAGAAGGGAACACACAAGGTGAGATAACAGACAATGAGACAACAGACATCGTATCTTAGATAACAGACAATGAGACAAACCTTGAGATGAAATCCAGTTTCCGATTCTTTAAGGCGCTGATATGCAGCTTCGGTCACCAGTTCTTTCCACATCTTTTCCATTTCCTCATTTTGTTTCTCGAGTTCCTTCTGCTCCTCAGTTTCTGATTTGTCAGTGTCAACCGTATTAGCAACGGCATCCTTGCTCTGTTCAGTCTTGTTAGCTTTCCCATCAATCTTCCTTTTTATCTCCTTTAGCAATGCACCTTGCTTTCCAAGACCCTTAACAGGTGGTTCAGACTTAGCATCTTCAGTTTTCTTAGACTCGCTTTTACTTGAAGCTTGATTTTGCAGATGTTGCACCCAACAAGCTCCTAATTCCCACCTTATAGGCTTGCTGTTTCTCGAGGGTTCACCCTCCAATTTCTGTAGACTATCCTCAAATACTTTCCTCACAAGGGACTTAGCCACATGTATTAGTTCCGAGTCTGCATTTGGTGATCTCTGAGCTATAGGCGTTGACGACTTGTGCAATAAAGTTCTCAAGCTGAAAAGGATATTCAGAAAAAGCTTGCTAAATACCTTCTATTGCAAAATTAACATAATGTACGCCAGAATGTCAATTTGGATATTTAGATCATGCCAAGAGCAAACGTGAAGTAAATGGACATGCCTATATGTTTAAAACATGTGGAAAGAGTGAACAAGATACCTATTTACGTTCAGTGCATTTGCACCTCCTTCAGATTGGTCTTCGATGTCAATCTCTTGTGGGATTCGGCCCCCATCCAAGTTAAGTTCGGCAGCCACTTTTACAATGGCAGTGAAACCACAATGTCTGACAACCACCACCCCCAAGGTAGACGTATCCTATATGATTGAAGTAAATCTCATTAATAAATCCACTAGAGTAAGCTAAGGAAATCAGCTCAAGGTAACAACATTACATGGACCGTCGCACTCTCATCAGCAGTGATCCCTTTAAGCAAATTCCTCTGAGCAAGTTCTTCCTGAGAGATCCCTAGAACCCGAGTCCCATCACTCTTTCGATCAAGCTTGGAACTGGCATCAGGCTCATCTCTAGCCACACTTATGATCAGATCACCCACTCTTTCTTCATGGAAAGCCGATGCAGCACGATCCTTTGGTGAGTGTTGATTACTCTCAACAACATTTTTGATTACTTCTACAGCTTTGAAAACCGAAACGTCGACAAATAAACTGTGGAGTATGAAGGCCTTCCTATCTCGAACCTGTCTCTCTTCAGACGTTTTACACGGCATTGCAGCCAAAATGGCAAAGTCCCTGGCCCACTTTGTTTGGTCATATTTACCAGAGCGGCCCATGCCACCACCATCTCCTCCCCATGTCCCATCCTCCAGTGGAAGAGGCGGAAAAGTAGATGGGCTATCTGCGACAACTGGAGGCACTACCCAAGTGTTTGCCCGAAAACCATATGGAAGGTTGCCAAACTGAAAAAGAAGAAGATTCAGTACACTCTGAAGTTCCCTAATCAAGTTTAGATACCAATAAAACCTATGTATGGAAGTCTATAAAACGTACTTTGTTGTGCTCAATGAAAGCTTTCATAAGAGCGTCATAGGCCTGCAGCCACAATGAACATGTTACCAGCGATCAGAAGGTAGAACTGACTAGAGAAAAAAAGAATCAACTCTTAGCAGCAAACTTACCACATCAAATGGCCTGCTTATCTGTTGCAGCAGTTCAACCAAAGAGTGACACAGAAGTTGGTGTTTGCCAGCAGGGAAAAAACCTCTTCTTGAGGCAACAATCGTGATGGGCTTCCCACTTGCTACTTTAATCTGTATTTGATAACTCTTAAATCCCAGTCCAGCTCGTATAGCTAAGCATCATAAGAAATGAGAAGAGCCTTACATCGATTTGGAAGAAATCATCTACGTTTCTATCCTCGATGGATGGACGAACAGATTTTCTGATATCTGGAAAAATCATGAAACGGGAATCAACAAGTGAGACTAACCTCAGCATTGAAGGCGAAGAAGAAACTCACATTGGATGGGAGGAGTAAGGTGGGAGAAGGAGAAGAATTCATAAAACTGCCCGAGACGAGGCGGCGGGCACAAGTTGATTTCACCCTTGTCCGCTCCTTCCGCCGCCTGAGCTTCACTCTTAGGGCTGAGACCGGCACCTGAATCGCCCGGAGAATTTAACTCAGTCGAGACAGACTCCTTAGCCGACGCGCGAGAAACCGGAGTTTTAGAAGATCCAAAGGCGGTGGAGCAAGCGACGATGTCAAGGAGCCGCCGTATGTGCGCGGTGGCTTGCTCCTCTGTGTACTCCTCTGCGATTTCAAAAAATAAATAAGAAAAGGGTCAGAATCCCCTGTGGCTTACCCTAGGGCAGTTCGAGAAATGTAAGCCGTTGGATCAGTAGAAAATCACCTTCGACGATGGTGAGGTGGTAGGGCTTGAGCGAAACGATGTCAAGGGAGTCTTTGAGCCTAGTGCCACGAACCTGCAACAGAAAGTATCAGTCTCCTTCTTTTCGGCGGCAAAGTGTCAGAAATAGAGCTTTTCGGGCCTATGCCTTTACTGGGCCCATTAACAAATATAGTATAAAAAATGTTTTATGTTTTTGAAATCATGTGTTTTGTTAAAGGCGATATGTAACGCATCGTTAATTGATTTCATATGCATGAAGACGAAACCTGGTGAGAGAGAGAGAAGTTAGTGAAGTGGCATGTCTGAACATTGACCGCCAAGAGCTTCCTCACATCTAAGATTCTGTCTGTGGAGATACCCTTCATCATCACAAACAACATCAACTTGACAGAATCAGAATCGTATATTTATTCATTGGCTATATGTTATCTAATGTGTGGTTATTAAGCTCAAACCTTGAGAGTCACTTGGGATTCGTCTGGTGTTTCAACACTAATCTCAATCACAGTGGGCAAAACTGCACAACCACACAAATTTTTTAATATTTATCAAAGAAAGTGAGATAACAAGTCAAATTGACTTGTCATTCTGTGTGGATGAACCAAAACTAAAAACACAACCTTTCTCCTCCTTTTTCTTCTTCTCTCCTTTGTTCTTGTGTGCCTTTGTTTTCCCAGCTTTAGGAGCCATTAACAATGGTAATCCAAACTAACAATACGTTGGACTACAAAACCCAGATTGAATTTTGATCAATTAAGCCCTCCAGGATTGATCAATTATACCACCTAGAGTGCAAAGGAAGTGTGTGTGTGTGTGTGTGTGTATGAATGATAAGTAGAGATGATAAGGTGACACAGAGGAGAGGGGAGAAGAGGAGGAGATAGAAGTTTGTGAGTATAAATGAGACTATTTTGTGGTGGTGACAATGAGGAAGTAAAAGGAAACAAGAGGGCGAGAGGGTCAAATAGTGATTGAGAGAATAGAGATAAAGAGATTTAGAGAGAGAAAGAGAGGATAGGATAAGGTGTGAGCTCTTCTCTCTTCCTCCTTAAGAGTGTTTTGAGGCTAAGTAAATTTCAGACCTCTCATTTCTTTGTTTGCTTCTTTAACACCTCATCACCAACTTCATCTTTTCTTTTATCTCCCTCTATTCTTTTTTCCATTCATTATATAATGTTTTCCCCCCGTATTTCCATCATATAAATTGAGGTTTTATGCCCTTTTTATATTTTGTTTGTGTTTATATATATTATATATATATATATTTATCATAATTTGTGTTATCAGTACTATCACCTAAAAAAACATTTTTAAATATATTAATATCTCTTTTCATTTACAACGGTAAAATAAAATAAAATATGAAATACTGAAAAATATTCTTTACGTAAAGGGCATAAATATCAAAGATCTTCATCCAATTTACTTCAGTTTGAAGATGTTACTAAATTACCTTAGTTTGAGGATATTGTTGATATATTTTTCGTGGAGGTTGTTGTTGAATTGCATTGCTTTGATAATTCTGCTAATGGTTTCGCTAGCTTCTTTGACCTTTGTTTTGCTCTCTTCGATACTAGCATGATTATAGC
This sequence comes from Aurinia saxatilis, assembly GCA_900406295.1. Classification (NCBI taxonomy): domain Eukaryota; kingdom Viridiplantae; phylum Streptophyta; class Magnoliopsida; order Brassicales; family Brassicaceae; genus Aurinia; species Aurinia saxatilis. The sequence goes on from OVAP01002867.1 coordinate 13,226, forward strand.
AAGAGAAGCTCCTTTGACAACTACAATTGTTCCACAGTGGCATGTTGCACACCTTGCTATCCCTAAGGCAGCAATTGTTTCATCTCAAGCTCCACTACAATAAATATGGTTATTAGTAGCACATGATTAGCGCTATTATACGTGTTCTATAGCATTTTGATAAAGGCTATAACCACCGAAACTATGGTCACCGAAGCTATGGTAGGTCATCACCATATTGTAGTGTTTAGTATTTTTCTATGGTATGTCCACTGTATTATAGCGTTTTATTTCATTTCCTATGATTGGTGTCTACATACAATAGCATGTGTGTTATCTCAGTATTATAGGTTCGACCATACAATAACATTTTTTTCGTGCAGTTGATTGTTTTTTTCATTTATATTATATATTAAAATTTATAAATTGGTGTAATAAAAAACTGGTACGAATAGAAAGAAATAAAATATTTTTAATAATTTTAATTTGCATACAAAAAATACAAAATACAATGAATTATATAGCAAAATACAAAAATGATACTTCTCCTCGTAAAGCTTCTTGTCTTTTGCACTTAGAGATTTCCATTTAGCGCCAAGAATGTTGGAAGTCTCCTTGAAGTCAGCCTCCGGGGTTTGCTTCTTGACTTCATTTCATTGTTCCTTACACCACAAAATGTATGATGATGATGGTCACTTCGTCTCAGGACAATCCTTTTTCTTCTTCATCTTGCTCAGCTTGTGTGAGAGCTTGACCGCATGCAAAAGTCTGTAGAAGCAACACAAAACACACTTGAATCAATAACCTGAAACCTAACTAGTAGTATAGGCATCAACAATTACAAGAAACAAAGAATTGCAACAAAAAAAAACATGAAATCAGGTTGACTGATCATTCTCAGTCAGATTGAATCATCATATCAGCAACTGTTCATATCCAAAGTATTTCCCAGTAACCTCACCACAAAGAGAACCAACATCGAATATGTCTTCAATTCTAATCTAAGAACCAATGAGGAAACTTCTATCAACTAACAAGCCAAACACTTAAATGATCACTTCGACCTCCATATGAACCAAATACATTCCAATCAAGTCACAAAATCAAAGAAGATAAGAAAGCCAAAACTAGATCTAGAAATCCACTATCAAGCTAGAATCTCAAATGATCAATTACGGTTCCGGAATCAACATATATAATCAACCTAATTGCAAAAAATCGAAAGCCAAAACTAGATCTAGAAATCGATAACTAAAGTGCATCACATTTCGGGTAGATGAAACCACCTTCTTTGTAGTAGTTATTCCTGCACTAATTTTATTCACCAAGTCAATCACCATTACTAGCTCTTCCTTCTCTATATATGTGATGTCATAAGAAATTGCAAAATTTATCACATCACAACGATGGGTTATCTTCAAAACCAAAAAGACACTAACTTATGAAAGCATAACACCAGAGACAACCAAAGATTCAAGATTTGAGAGAACTAAAAAACAAGTCATGTATTATTAATGTTGTACCAATTAGACACCTCAAAGTCACTGAAGATCACTACAATTATCATAGTATCTCTTCACCAATCTTTGCTCCCAAGAAGGGTCCAAATCATCTTCTTCAGAACGTATAAACCTTTACGAGAAAAACCCAAAATCAAGAGGAAACAAACAACACAGTGTTCAAGAGAAGAGACGATACAAAAGTAAGACGCAACAAAACCATTTTAATAAAGATAACAAATGCCAAATTGTACAAGAAACTTGCAGATTCATCAAAGCATATATGTTAAAACTTCCAACACAAAACATATTCATACAAGTATCCTTATCTGAGTGTGTCATGATCGGTTTTAATAGGCAACCTGACTTGCGATGACTTGTCGTTCCCATAGAAACGAACTGTAAAGTGAAAAAACACTAAAAATCAAGAATACATCAAGATCTAATAAACCAATCACATGTGGTATTGCCTGCAGAGAACACGATTGAGCAATCAAATTTAAAGAAACATACAGAATCAGATGGACAAAAGAAAGGGATCTATCGCTAAAACACTCCCCCCTTGAAGACAAAATGGCTATAATACTCTTAGCGAGAAATAGAATTTTGTGAATTATTTAATTATATGAAATTTATGGTGTTTTACATTTTGACCATAGGAGTTGGTCTTATTTACTGGATCCAACCAGTGCATATCCACCCAATATACTGAACTGAACCATGATACATTAAACCGAAATGAATAACTGCAATTAACCGAAACAACCCGAATTATGCCACTTTCTTCTTTCTCCTCTCCCTTTCGACACAATTTATGCATTTGTTTTACCAATGATGTGAGCATTGGGAGGAGATCCAACAATGTCATCTTTGCTCGTCTTGCCACCATCTTCGCACTTCCATCTCAGCCGACTCCGGAATCTTCCTCCCCCAACTTGTCACTTTTATGGTTTGTGATTCCCCCTCTCCGTAAATCCTAATTAATTTGTTCTCACCTCAATCGGAAGAAATTGTAGGCATATCTTCTTCAAGGTTTGTTCGTCTTCCTTGATTTCTCAGCTTTTGATCAAGGGATTGAAGCATACGTTTCGATCTAGGTTTCGTGTGAATATATGTGTAGGTGTTTTTTATGTATACCTGCTTTGATTTGTAGATGGTATGCATTTTTTTTTTTTTTGTAAATTTCGGGTTTTTGTTTTGGGAATTCGTTATATGGATTTGATTTGATGATTGGTTCGTTGTTTTGTAAGAGGAAAAAGTTGATTTTTTTATCTAATGTAAGGGAGACTAATGCTTGTTATCTGGGGATGTTGGTTTGTGGTCTGATTTGATGAGAAAGAATAGGAAAGGAAGTGAGACTGAGACTGAGGCTTCGGAGAATTTACCATAAGATTTTTCTTGTACAGCTGCATCACGATCGTCCAACTTCAGGTCGCATTTTTCAGTAGAGGGTTATGCTAGCATGAAGAAGCAGTGCAAGGAGAATGATGATGATGGTGTTGGTGTGGTTGCTTCAGCTATGAAGCTAATAGGAAAAAAAAACATATCATCTTCAAATTAAACCTGGTACTCCATCTTGCTGCACAAACCGGAAGGTTTGATTCTTACCACACAACCCTAAATATTGTTAGAAATGCATATCGAAGTTATTAAAATTTGGTGACANGTTAGAAATGCATATCGAAGTTATTGAAATTTGGTGACAGTACTAAAATCTCGTATCTTTTGGATAGTGAAAGTTTATGTTTTGCTCTCGGGTGTACACCTAGGTACATTTGGTACAACATGTATAACTAAGTGTAACTCACTTTGCTTTTTTATTTTTACAGAAAATTCAAAGTATCTTGAAACCAAGCGACAAAGAGAAAGATCTTCTGTTTGATATCATGAAAACCCCGGTGCTGAGATATCTTTGTATTGTTTTGTGACAAGGGATCAAATCGGACCAATATATATAAACAACTTAAAATAATAATTAACAAGTTTTTTTTTTTTTGTATGTATTATTTGTTGGATAAATTTGGCTTTTTTTTTGTTTGGCAAATTAAACAAGTTCTCTTTTTTTTTGTATTTGTTTTGGTATTGTTCCCTTTTTTAAAAAAATATTTGTTGCTTAGAAAAATTAAAACTGATGCATAATAAACCACAATACAATGAAAGGAAAATATCCATTGGAACATATATATAGGGGAAAGAAAAGAAGTTATTTGGAAAAAAAGAAAAAAGATTAGAATCTTTTGGTTTTGGGGGGAAAAATTAGAAATTTTCGTTTTGGAGGGAAATAAAAAATTTTGGGTTTACCACACAGTTGTTCGTCCCAGTTTTCTACTTATACATAAATACAAATAGTTGCACTTTTGGAGGTTTTCAATTAAATCCAGTTGTACCAAGATTAATGTTAACTTTTGTAGTTGCACTCATTAAATTATTTTGTTTTGATACATTTCAAAGGTCTTAATGCACTCAAAATAATTAGCAACACATGTTTCTCATATTATGCTTAGTAATGTGGTTACCAATAACAAACTATCCATAAAAGTATAATATTTTTAATGGAAAAAACTATAATATGATAAAAAGTAAATTTCATAACGCTCGTTTTTTTAACACACACATGTAAGATTTGTTCATGGAATGCCAATTTACTAGTTGAACGATGATGTTTTGTGATTTTTTTTGGTTGTTTTGTATTTTGAAAATGATGCGAATAGTTGTACCAATTGTACCAAATATTAGTAGTCGTACCTGTTGTACTAAGTAGTACACCCGATAGCAAAAACCAGAAACATATCACAAAATATCTACATAGTGTTACTTCAATTGTACTAAGTTGTACATCCAAGAGTGATATATTGCGTTTTTAACTCGTTCTAACCCCGGTTTTAAACTGTTTCTCGAGTTTTTTAGTGTCATTTTAGAGTCTTAACAGGAGCAAACACGTGGAGAATAGACTTGAGCTTCAAGGTGGGAGTTGTAAGGCAAAAGGTGAAGAATCCATGAAGAAATAAGCGTGGATCGATCGATCTACACGTGATTGATCGATCCATGCACACACCACACCAACGGATCATGCATGGATCGACCTACAAGCCCAAGATCGACCGATTGGGACATGGATCGATCGATCCATTCCTGGATCGATCGATCCATGAACACTCAGGACCAGCGAGCCAACCATGGATCGATCAGCAAGCCAAAGACCGATCGATCCATGCATGGATCGATCGATCCGTCCCGCGATAGACACTTATGGAAACTCAAATCAGATCAATCTTTACCATATTTGGCAAGATTTGCACCCGTTTTTGCTCCCCCATATAAAGGGTTTGAGCCCCAGAAACCCTACAACACGTTTTTCACTTTCATTTCCTTAGATCTAAAACTCTTTTGTTGATTATTTTCATCATTTTGTCTCTTGTTCTTGAGGATTCATTGAAGGGGCTT
>OVAP01002868.1:0-18146 GCA_900406295.1 Aurinia saxatilis
TGAATACTTCCTGCACATGAATTGAAGAAAAGAGTCACCAAACGATCAGACGTTATGAACTCCAAAATCACAGCATTCTCACCACACACTTGAATATGAATTTAACATATGCATCTCCATTCTATAAAACCAGCTCAGATAATTCAAATTCATATGCTATGAACTGGAAATCATATATACATATATGCTATAAATTGTCAAAACACCTGCTATTTCTTACGAACTTGCCNTACGCTATACATGTTAAATGTGAGATAAACCCCACCGATTCGAATTCACATTGTTGCAAAAAAAGCATTCAATGGGTAGATGAAGCCAATTCAATTAACGCCGCCTCTGTAAATACCAGTTTATATCTTCTCAATGCGTAGGATTTTACAGAAGAATCTATTCGAAACAGAGAAATGACTCTTAGAAATATCTCAACCTAATTGCGTAGATTCACAGAGCCTAACTTCAAATCCACATAGAGAAATCAACACTAAACACATGCACAAATTCAACATTGCACAAACCCCAAAACAAGAACAGATCAAACGAGAATGGTTCAAAAGAGAGAGCTCACATCAAGGAGAGAAAAAGCTTATCGACTGAAGAAGGTGGGTCAATAAGATTTCCTCCAGCTTCNAGCTTATCGACTGAAGAAGGCGGGTCAATAAGATTCCCTCCAGCTTCAAGAATCTGACTCTCAACCTCTTTATCAGAATCCGACATCACTCCTTCTTCGTGTGTATCTAAAATTAGATCGCTTCTTCGGAAACACACAAACTTCACCGCATCCAAAAAACCTTAGCCCCTAAATCGATTCCGAAAACAGAAAAGAGATTGAGATTTAGCGAAGAACAAGGTAAGGAGAAGAAGAAGATATCAAGAATTTGATGAGGCGATTCAGAAAAAAAAATGTTTCTCCTTCGCGAAAGACAGAGAAAATATAGGAAAAAACAATTGTTTCTTAAATTTTAATGGCAGCCAATCCAATTATGACACGTGGATATCTTTAGAGTGCAATGTGTGAGTGACGCGGATATTACTACAAGACCAACAAATATCTTTCTTTCTTTTTTTTTTTTAATCCCTTATACAATGAGAAGACATTCATTTTTGTTACCGATGGAGCTGCTCTAACAAAACTCTCAAACAATTCTCCTTGTGCAATAAAGATAGAAAAAAATTAAAAAATACTCCTTCCGTTTCTTAAAGAGTGTCGTTTTAGACTAATTTTTTAATTTCATAAAAAGTGTCGTTTTCAATGTAATATTTAATACTAAATACCAAATCTAACTTCAAATACAAGGAAGAATGTAAATAGTCAACTTGTTATTTAAGGGTATAATAGAAATTTTAGTATGTTTTATTAATATGTGTGCAATTAACTAGAATGACACTCTTTAAGAAACATAGGGAGTAAGTTTCTTGCCAGCAAGTATAAGAAATGAACAAGATTAAAGAGAAAACTATATAGGAGAAGATGTTACTGAATTTACTTTGGAATGTTTGGCTAACGATCAAGACTCCCCTAATATACATAAATATACATACTCCTCTATTTATATAAAATAACACACATATAAAATGGAAGGATAATAGCACATAAGCTTTGCTTTATATATACTTTCTCTTCCTATCAATTGTTTTCCACAATCCCTCCAAGCGGCTTGAATATAAAGATCCTAGGAGTTTATGAATATAAACTTTACGCACATTAAAGAATATAAATATAACACTAATCTTTAATGTGCGTAAGATGTTGTCTCATTAAAAACCTTATCAGAAAAATTTAATGGAAAAAACTATGGTTAAGAAAAAAAGAGTGCAACGCGCCTATACTCCCCCTCATACGTATATGACTTCATATATTCATTTTTACTCCCCCTCATGAATACATAACTTCAGATATTTGAGACGACGTAATCCAATATGATGAAGTAATTTCTTAAAAGTAGTAATTTCTTGAAAGTAGTAATCTGGAAGCGTCTTGGTAAGTAAGTCTTCTAATCTTCACTTGAAATGCATTTGTAACATCACAAATCTTCTTCTCTCGATCTCATTTATTCATCATCAATGCTTCGGGGATCTGATAGACTTTCACACATCATTTGTAATTATATCATTCCTCCTTAGGTGTCAATCAGTTGCGTGTTTCGTTGCCTCATTAAAACTTTGTCATGAAAAAACCCCATGGGATAAAATCCATGATAAGAAAAAAAGTACAACCACGCTCATTATCATATATATTCCTCCCCCTCGAAAACATCTTCTTCAAGAGATGTCTTTCGAACATATAAATAACATCCTTTTGGGGTACATATAATCATAATCTTAATGAACAAACGGGTATGACTAGCACATAGTCTTACCATGGACTTTTAATCCATAACATCCCTTTCGCATAAAATATATTTGATTGCATTTGAACGTCAGATTCAAATTCTCTTTTACATTTCCTTATACATACGAGTTATTCTTGCATCACGAAAAATTACCAACTTGACTTTCCTTCTTGTCATATAAAATTACACCTTTCAATCATGAAAAATATCATAAACTGATTTTGTATCAGTTTAAGTATGTAGTTCAAAACTAAGTATATGTGAGCATTCATATGGAAAATCCTCCAACATAACATCTCTTTATATCATTAATCATCTCCGGATATTTATATCCAGTGGTCTCATATAAGTAGACTTTGACTACATTCATCTATTCATTCTTATTTTCACACTTATATATAAAAATAATTGCATCTACCACAAGAGAATATATCTCTTCATAGTCTATTCCAGGTATTCAACCAAATGTGCCTAGGTCTCACAATTCCACCATTTTCATTATTCTTTCACATAAAGACTCATCTATCTTCCATTGGGCATACACTTACAATGTATGAACTGCTGGTCCAAATAAATCTCTACCAGAGATTATAATATTTATGTTTTTTTTTCTTTTCACTTTTGGCTCTATTTCTTCCTTTTCATTTTGGCCAATCAGAATTTTGTGTACACGTTTCAATAAATTTTGTTTCATGATCCTCTTTCTTTTCCTTGATATCAACTTCTCATAGCATGCAAAATATTACGACGTCGGTTTTCTTTTCGGTTCCATCATTCCGAACATGACATAACTAGCTAGATTTTTTCTTTGTCATGTACCTGAATTTCTTTCTTTGTCATGTTAATGTCTCTTCTGGAGACCTCTTATAATATTTCATTCCTCGGCTTGGTCAATTTAATTATGCTCCTTTTCTTTCCGAGGATTCTTATAGATGGAACCAATGAGTCTATCACACTTCATGCGGTCTTAAGACTCACTCGCAGTTTTAATATTGTCCTTCCAGGACATCAATTCTAATTGGAGCATTTACAGCTGGTACATGTGACTGTGTCAATCTATTTGGGTCAGCAAAAGCGTCTGGCATTTGTTACACTATGCTCTGAATTATCTTTTTGGACTTATGTTCACATTCCTTAGTCTGAGGATCATTGATAATTCATTGCAACTAGTTTATTTCTCCAGCTGTTTATTTTCTCCCCCTTATGTTGGATATACAAATCAACTCACTAAAATGACAGTATTCAAATCGAACCTTATATAAATCCATTGTGGATGGCTCTAATACATAATTTTATGTCATATCCAACATATATTATTATCCTTGCTAAGGACCCATCTTATATCGCAGTGGTGGAGCACTTTGCACATTCAAAGATTTTCAGATGAAAACTTTTTGGTTTAACCCTAAACCAATATTATGGGGGGCTATTATTTTCTCACTGGCTTGATGTGAATCACTTAACCATTTTATGTTTGAACATAAGCTTCGGGATGTTTAACACTTGAGATGTTAATTCACCAGCATTACCAAACTTAAATTCCTCAAAAAAAGAAATCTCCCAAAATCCACATTGTGGTTTGGTGTCAAGGATAAATGTGAAAATCTAGTAGATGTGTCCATTAACTATATGTGGTCATCGAGTCAATGTGTCCATCAACTCGATGTCTCTTTTAGGACCACAAGGTAACTGGAGTTTCACATGGTGGGTGATCAGCCCATAACCATCTCCTTGCACACTATTAGATTTCAAATTATTTGGCTGGTGAAAGCCATGTTTCCACTTCATTATCTACATGAATTTTTCTATATTTTTGCATCATCATTAAACCAGGATGACCAACCCGGTTAAGCCACGTGTTTAAATTATTGTTAAACTTCTGGTTTACTCATCATTAATAAGCTTCCGCTGTAAACTTCTGGTTTATTCTACATTGTTCGTAAACTTCTGGTTACATTTTATCTCATTCTTAAAATAACAAGCACATAAAATAACTTTTAAAAAACAATCCAAAATGTATCATAAAACGCATAAAGCCATAAATAATATAAATCAAGAAAAAAATTATATTCTTTAAATAACAGTAATTGAATTTAAGAGTCATCTATTTCCTTTAGGACAATATACTCATCAAGTGAGTTGTATCATCTGAATCAAGGTATATTCGCCATCTTTATTTTCCCACTTCGGGTGGAATAATAGGAGTTCATTTTTACCATATAATATTTGCAACCACTCCGTGGCAAATTTTTCTCACTTATATTTCAATTTTTCATCAAAAGATCATTATCTTGCTCAACTTTAAGAAGACCAATTCAAGATATGTGTCTTTAGGACAATATTGTTTTCATGAACGATAAAGCATGTTTCTTTAAAATCTATGTATGAGTAATATGCTATCTCCGTCATAAGCTTAAGACGGTTTTAGAAGCAACTAATCTCAATCAGTTGATTATAAGGAACACAACTTTCATTTGAGACTTGTTCCGAAAAACTTATGGATCTTTATGGTCTATGTCACTTCTTTTCCATATGAGATCCTTTAATTATCCCCCTTAAGATGATGAAGCTTCAGGTTCATTTTTCTTGAATTGAACCTCACAAACATCAAAAATACATTTGATAACACCATAAAAACCAACTCAAGAACTCATCACCATGCATTATTCATTAATATCATGCTATTAAACTGGTTCTCAATCAATTCATTTAATAAAATTAGATAACATACACAAGGGAATTTTGTTATTATGTAGTAAAAAAATAAAAAAATAAATAAACAACAAATATTCCATGCAAAATTCGGTTCTGTAACCCTTATATATATTAAATAAAAACATTTATCTGTAAAATTCGTACCAAAACTTAATCCAGACTTAACAATCACTCTGTATAAAATCTTTATGAAAACATAAAGCCAGGAAAATCATTTTGTGCCATGTACAGGGATTATTATCGAATCAGTGCAAAACTCTTATGCTTATATATATTTTAAAATATAACCAATTAAAAATTGACAAAGCATTGATCGGTTATTGTAAATCATAAAGGATAGACAATTACAAGATTAGTTTCTTTACTCAAAGAAAACACAACGTCCAAACTCTTAAAAGATGTAAAATTAAAATAAAAACAACTTGTATGAAAACTAAATATTAACTTTCAATATTCAAAACAGAAAAAGTTGTTTGATAAGACTAAACGAGATGATTTTATAATAATGATCAGCTTATTTTAAGGCAAGTCATGGATTGATAATAGTGATGCATAAGAGTCCATAATAGAACGACCTTTATAAGCAATAGTATAATAATGATCAGCTTATACTTACCAGTGAACCACATAGCAATAAACCAGACCTACTATAGTCATACTAGACAATATATTATATTGAATATAGGACCGAATGTCTAAAAATTCCGTCATAAGAAGCTGGGTCAATGATAGTGAGTTTCTCTTCGGGGCCTTGCTTGAGACGGGAGTAAAAGAAGCAAAAGCTAAAAGAATCATTTCAATAGTATTTCCTGGATAGTCAAGTATATGCAACTATGAGTCGCATATTCTTGGACGTATATGGGTTGTATGGAAGATCTCGGTGCAGCTGGCACCAGTTTATCAAAGTGACCAAACGATCACGGTTACAGTACATATGAATGGACGGGAAGAATTCTTCGTTTCCTTTGTATATGCTTCAAACCATGAGACCGAGAGGAGGGTCATATGGGCCAATCTGTCGGCCCTTCATCAGTCATAATTTTTTAATAAGCAGTGGATGGTAGTAGGGGATTTTAATGAGATAGCGGATGGAGATGAGCACTCTGATCCGTCTTACTCTCTATCAGGTGGAGCTAAGGAATTTTAAAATTTTATACAAAGCAGTTCCTTGGTGGATATGAGTTTTCATGGACCGCTTTACACTTGGTACAATAAACCAGAGGACGGACTAATATGTAAAAAGTTGGATCGGGTGCTCATAAATAAGGAATGGGTAACTGATAATTCCCAATCTTATTGTGTTTATGAGGCAGGAGGCTGTTCGGATCATCTGCGATGTCGGATAAAGATTGATGTCTCTTATACAATGCCGAGTAAGCCTTTTAAGTTCGTCAATGCGCTGACTAAACTGGAGGGTTTCCTACCAGTTGTTGATGATTATTGGCGCACAACACCAAGCTTGTTTCACTCCACATCAACCATGTTTCGATTCTCAAAGAAACTCAAACAGATTAAGCCGGTTCTCAAATCATTGGTGAGAGAACGATTGGGTAATCTGGTACAAAAAACGAAGGAAGCACACGAGGACCTTTGTCAAAAACAGAACACAAACCATCTAGCACCTTCTGCTGATAACCAGAGGTTAGAATCAGAGGCTGCCTTGAGATGGGAACATTTAGCGGAGTTGGAAGAACAATTTATGAGGCAGAAATCGAAACTTCATTGGTTAAATAATGGGGACCAGAACACAAAAACTTTCTTTCGCGCAGCAAAGGCCAGAGAAATACGCAACAACATTAGACAGGATGGTACTATGGTTTCAGACAGGGAAGCTGTCAAACTGGAAGCAATACATTATTTTTGTTCTTTCTTATCCCCACCACCGATAAGTGTTGGGGTTTCACAGGACTCCCTTGAGGATCTTCTTCAGTGCTCTGCGGTTGACCAGAACAGAATGACACGTCCAGTTAGAGAAGAGATTCGGGAGAATTTATTTAGTATGCCGGGGAATAAATCACCGGGTCCTGATGGTTTTACTACTGAATCTTTTAGAGATTCATGGACTATTATTGGTGATGAATTTGTGATAGCTATCGAGTCTTTCTTTCAGTTTGTTTTTTTTTTGCCTAAAGGTGTTAACTTCACCATTTTGGCACTTATACCGAAGAAAGAAGGCGCAATAGAGATGAAGGATTATCGGCCAATATCTTGCTGCAATGTCATTGACAAAAAATTCTTGCTAATCGTCTTCAAGAGGTACTCCCATTATTCATTGCTCCTAATAAATCCGCCTTTGTTAAAGATCGGTTGATGCTTGAGAATGTGATGCTTACAACGGAATTAGTCAAGGATTACCATAAGGAAAATGTTTCCTCTCGCTCCGCTTTAAAGATAGATATTTCAAAAGCTTTTGATTCAGTCCAATGGGATTTTTTGTGGACTGTTTTAAATGATATGCATCTCCCTGCACAATTTATCCACTGGATACGACTTTGCATCACCACGGCCTCTTTCTCGGTTCAAATCAATGGTGAATTGGCAGACTATTTTCAGAGCACTCGTGGTTTGAGACAAGGCTGTTCTTTATCTCCATATCTTTTTGTCATCTGTATGAATGTGTTGTCCAAGTTACTCGATAATGCGGCCAACTCACACCAATTTGGTTACCATCCAATGTGCAAATCTCTTGGGATTACACATCTGTGTTTTGCGGATGATCTCATGGTACTCTTGCTTCCATGGAGGGTGTGATAAAAGTTTTTGATGAGTTCGCACTTATGTCAGGAATGCGTATTAGTCTCAAGAAGTCGACGGCGTTCTTAGCGGGTGTCTCAGATAAAGTGATCCAATCAATCACGAACCGGTTTCCTTTCAAGGGGGGATCTCTTCCTGTTCGATATCTGGAGTTACCATTGCTTACCAACGAATGACGGCAGCATACTATGCTCCTCTTTTGGACAAAATCCATTCGTGTTTTTCTACATGGACAGCGAGACTTCTATCGTACGCGGGTCGCCTCCAACTTATTAAATCTGTCATTATGGGGCTTGTTAATTTTTGGCTGGACGCTCGACTTCCTTCGAAGTGTATAAAAGCTATTGAACAACTGTGTGCATCATTTTTCTGGTATGGGCCTCAACTCAGTTCCAAGAAATCGAAATTAGGCTGGAAATATCTCAACCGACCGAAGCAAGAGGGTGGCTTGGTAATACAAGATTTATAGGTTGCAAATGATGTTACAATAATGAAGTTGATTTGGTGAATATACTCGGCAGATTCTTTGTGGGTAAAATGGGTTCACTCTTACATATTACGAGGTTTTTCCTTTTGGTATGTCAGCAGTATCCAACTTGGGTCATGGATGTCGCACAAGATACTAAAAATCTGTGACATTGCAGCTCCTTTCATGAGATTAGAACCTCATATTAGTGAGAAGACCTCCTTTTGGTATGATGTATGGTGCCCCCATGGTCGTCTTATTGATCTTCTGGGTCCCCGACGCTTCATTGACATGGGTATCCCTGTCAATGCCACTCTGCAACAGGCTGCACTTCACCGCCGTAGACGACACCGGACACTCATTCTCTCCCAAGTGGAGGATGCTCTGGATTCGGTTAGAGACAATCTCAACTCGCAATCTGACAAGGTTTTATGGAAACAGAAGCAGGATATCTTCCGGGCCAAGTTTAAGACGGACACAACATACGAGGTCCTTCGAGTGGCTACACCAACGGTCCCATGGCATATTGTGGTCTGGTTTCCCTACCAAACTCCACGCTACTCCTTCCTGTTATGGCTTGCCCTCCAACACCGGTTAGCGACTTGTGACAGGATACTACAATGGGATGCTAACCTCCATCCGGGTTGTGTCCTATGCTCTGACCCTTTGGAGACACGTAAACATCTCTTCTTTGAGTGCTCCTACTCGAATACAATATGGACTTCGCTCGCACAGAGACTTTTTGCGGTATATTTCTCCACCCAGTGAGATACAGTAGTTGAGTTCCTCTCTGATTCTCATAATGACCGAGTGGAGAGGTTTTTATGTACTTATGTTTTTCAAGCTTCCGTATACCACATTTGGTGGGAACAGAACCAGCGACGTCACGGAGGTCTTGCAACCCCAGCGACGATAATAATCAAGATGGTCGATAAGGCACTTCGCAACCGACTGAGCTCGATTCGCCTTCAAGGGGATCAACGTTATGAAGAAGGGATGCAAACTTGGTTCAGAGTTATCATCGTTCTCATTCTTACCCATCATAAGCTAAAAACATGATTTCGTAACTTGCTATTTTATCCATACGCAGTTGTAAAACAGTTTTTTTGTTTGAATATAATTTAACATTCTTTCAAGAAAAAGAATATAGGACCGAATTACCTCGATGGGAAGCGTAGAGGTTGCTAACCTTGATGACGTAGACATATCATATATATATATATATATATATATATATCCAAAAATCAGGTTCCAGAGACATCGTCTAAACCACAATGAAAATATATGTTTGTTCAAACCATGATGTAGTCCAAACAATCAAGTTCAAGATTTTGGATCTAAAACACAATGAAAAGGAATTTTAAATAATTAGGTTTGAGTTGGATGTAAAAGGATATACCCAACAAACATAGGGATTAGCCAAACTATAAAGCGTATAAATAAGAACCCTATAAATGATTAGATGATCGTAAGCAATTAGGTTAGATCAATTGATGAACATTAAAATAATAAGATTAGACAACCTATCCTCAATTAATATAATGGCAATAATGTTATATTTGGTGATGTGAATATCAACGCATGGATAGGTAAAATAATAAAGCAAATAGATCCAATATGAATCGTGTTGCTACTTATCTCGAGTGGTGGAGAAATTATGAGGACGACATGGAGAATGGAGACGACTCTGATTAAGTTTTGATTTAATTTGTTAATGCTCAAATGGCTAATGTTTCGTGCTGATAACGTATTGTGAATAATGTGGTTGTGTGTTTATTCCATAAGAAAGACAAGCCTTATATGATTATATGATGAGAGTTTAGGTTCAATCCTAAATGAGTTTAGGCTAATAGACCCTATAATGATTATCTACAAATGGTTCATAACATATTTTAAATTATTGACATTTCAAGTTAATTAGTTGTTTAGTCAAATGTTTGATTTATTGAGTTCTGATGAAGATAACTGTTCTTCATACGACTGTACTAATTTATTTTGATATGCATATATCGTTATTAGTAAATGATACGTTTAAATTAGTAAATATGTGGTAACTGGTGGATCCACGTTGATTTTTTTTTCTAAGGATGAATACAGAGTTACAGACTCTGCAAGTTGAGTGTCCTGATCAAGTGGTAACGTTTGTTTCCAGGTTTCACACACAAAAGCATGTAAGTCATTTTCTTCATTGGTAGGTCGCTGAAATATGATGAGAATCTTAAAAGAATCCTCAACATTTTGTAAACTTTTACCCATAAGTCTCTCCTACACTATTATAAATTCTTCATCACGGTATAGCATCCAAACACATCAACACTTCATTCTCCTTTATATCTTCTCACCTACCATCGGATATGCGGCGGAGCAAGCACGTGCCTTCCTTATGACCATCACAAGGAAGCAAATCGTCACGGTAGCTCTCCCTCTTCAGGTTCACTGGCTCCCTCTCTCAAACCTCGACCTCATCCTCCCTCCTGTCCACGTCAGCGTTTGCTTCTGTTACAAGAAACCACTTCATTCCTTCTCCGTAGCTGAAATCCTAAAAGCAGCTTTGGCTGAAGCTCTCGTCTCTTACTACGCCTTTGCTGGCGAACTGGTGACTAATTCCACCGGATAGCCTGAGATTCTCTACAATAACCGCAGCGTGGATTTCTTGGAGGCCGTTGCTGACGTGAAGCTATGTGAGCTTAACCTGTATGCTCCTGATGAAAGCATTGCCAAGCTTGTTCCGATGAAGAAGCATGGAGGCTTAGCTATTCAAGTAATAACACTGGATCATACTTTGTTCGATTCAGACGTAAACTACAACAACATAACTCTCTCTCTCTTTGTTCTGTTTGAAAAGGTAACTGAGCTTACATGTGGGAGCATAGTGGTGGGATGCACATTTGATCATCGAGTAGTAGATGCTTCCTCCATGAACATGTTCCTCGTTACTTGGGCTGAGATCTCTCGATCCGATGTACCCATTTCTTTGATTCCATCGTTCCAGAGATCTCTGCTAAACCCTAGATGTCCGTTGATCATCGACTCATCTATAAAGCAAATGTATATTCCGGTCACATCCTTGCCCCTTCCACAAGAAACCACCAAAGACCAAGATGACATCCTTACAAGCTGTATCTATTACATCAAAGCAAATGTGTTGGAAGATCTCCAAACCCTAGCCAGCTCCTTCAAGAATGGTTATAGCCGGAAGATGAAAATCGAGTCTTTCAGCGCGTTTCTATGGAAACTTGTGGCTAAACACGGGGCAAAAGATCAACTTTCGAACAAGAACACAAAACTAGGCATTGTGGTGGATGGAAGGCGAAGACTTATGGAGCAAGAAAACGACACTTACTTCGGGAACGTTCTCTCAATCCCCTTTGGTGAGCACATAATAGATGACTTGATCGACAAGCCTTTGTCTTGGGTGACCAACGAGGTTAACAAATTCTTGGAAAGTGTTGTGACCAAGGACCATTTCTTGAACTTGATCGATTGGGTTGAGACTCACCGCCCAGTACCGACGTTGCCAAAGATCTATAGTAGCGGAGGTGACGATGGACCTGTCGTTGTAGTTTCTTCAGGGAAGAATTTTCCGGTGACCACGGTGGATTTTGGATGGGGCATGCCGGTTTTTGGGTCGTACAATTTCCCATGGGGAGGTAGTGCAGGATATGTGATGCCGATGCCAAGTCCGGTGGACGAGGCAGCCGGAGATTGGGTGGTTTACTTGCATCTTACGAAAGGACAACTGAAGATCGTTGAGGAAGAGACTTATCATGTGCTTGTGCCCATAGACAATAACTATCTAAAAATTAACCATGTCATTTAAAACCTTAATCTTTTTAATTAAAGTGTCACTTATATATGAATTACTTATGGTAGTATTCGCATAATTGTGTAGTCAAGAATCCTTGACTTTGAAATTTTAGTGATTCGATGTCTTGTGATTGTGTTCTCGAGGGTTAGGCTCCGAATGGTGACAGCGGAATTTAATGTGGAATAAGGATGCGGTGAAATTTGTATAGTAAAAAAGTAAACTGTAGAATAAATGCGGTTAGTATAAAATGGTATTAAACGTATTGCGGAATAATAATATAACGAGTGGTGAAATACATGCGAAATAAATGTGGAACGGTTCACCATTCACTACCTCTGCTATTGCCTGACACTTTACAAAATTAAAAGCTACTACAAAATATGCAAATTATTCTATTTAAATTACGGCACTTGCAACTCTTTGACTTTTATGTCTGAATTTTAAAACTACCATTTTTTGTGCACCATTTTCAGAAATACCACCCTAGAAATCTTAAGTCAATCATAAACTCTATAATTTTACCAAACCTTAAATCCTAAAACCCTAAACCCTAGCAAATTTGTAATTTTTAATGAAAAATAGTTTTAGTAAATGATGGTAGTTTTGAAAATATACCAAAAGTGGTAGTTTTGAAAATGAATGGTTTTTTTAATCATCTAGATCAATATTATTGAAAGTAACAAAGTAATTGAATGATACATCGAACAACAAATCAAAATCATGAAAAATCTAGTATCATAAGCCTAATAATAAAATTATATATATACTACTGAGTCAACCATGAAGGTCCTTTTGATCTTAAAACCATGATAGTTCTTCTCCCAACAGACTCTTGAATCTTCAAATCGTGTGTCTATGTTTTGTCAAGTCTCCTAGTTAAACTAGTATTCATAAGCTCTATCTATATCTAGAGTAATTAGCTGGAAATGAGAGATAAACCCCAACAAGGGAAACCGATGGAAAAAAACTCAACCATAAGTTCTTTCTCCAGAGTAATTAGCGGAAGAAGAGAGATAAGTCCCAACCAACCAGGGGAACCACATGCCCCAACCAACCAGGAGAACCACACGCCCCAAACAACCATGGGAACCACACGCCGCACGGTCTAGCCGGAGAAAATAACACCGCCAGAGAAGAGAAAAAAATAAGAAGATAAAGCCTCTCTAGTGGCAGCCAAATGATGTCAGGCACCGGAGAAGTGAGAGACAAAAGTTTGATGGCGGCTGAAGATTAGAGTTTTCGAAAAGGAGTGATTCAAAAATGATATTTTAAAAATTACCTAATTTAAAAAATATATTAAATATTCTATTTACGGTTTATTTCTCAACTCTTTATGATAATATTGTCAGGCAAAACTCAAGTCCACATCTGACCGCAAAACTCGAGTCCACCGTCTAGACCGGTGTCCGGCGAATCCTCGCCGGCGCCGGTCTCCCCTTTTATTTTCCGTCAGTTTTTATTTGTCTTTTGTGGCGAAAAGAGTGAGCAAAAACTCCAGATGGGTTCAGATCTGTGGCGGAGGAGTCTTTCGGGATGGTCTTTGACTGTCCCGATCCTTTTCTGCCTTGGATCTCCCTTCCCGATGAGGATATCAGCTCGGTTTGATCTCCTTTTCCTGGATCTGGAATTTTTGTTCACTCGATTCAAACCCTTTTCAAAACTCTTTGGATCTCTATTCTTTGATGCATGCAAGACCCGCTAATTGATCTATTTGTTGAGACCTTCCCTCAAGTCTGGATCTTTCTATTAGCAATGTCAACAGGTTGGTCCCGTTCACAGACTTCCCTCTTCCCGGTGTGGTAAGCTTCTCCGGCTTGGTGAGATCCAGTTCTTCGCCTCTACAGTAAGTTTGATCGAGAACTTCTCTTCTCAAGCTTCACACGGTATCTATTTATCCGTCACACCCTCTCCTCTCTATCAAGTTTAGAGGTTCAATTATTTGGCCTCTGTTGTATACTTGTCTAGGAGTTGAAGCTTTGTTGTAAATCGTTAAAGGTGGGCTCATTCCCCGAAGGAGGATCATTTTCCGAAGTCTAATCGTTGTTTCAAAGTTGTTGTAAGGTTTCCATCTATCAGTTGGAGTGTCTTTGTATGTATCTTTAGACTAGTGTGTTCAGGTTATGTTATGTTTTTGGCTCCAGCAATGTTTATTGTTCGGCACTTGACTCCGGGGATTTCATATCCTCCAGCATCTAGTTATCACCTCCTGTTGTTATTCACTGTTGTACCTCTTATTATCTTCTTTTAATATATCTATTTCAGAAGGAAAAAAAAATATTGTCAGACATACATGACACTATCTTCATGTTGAATTTGAAAATATTTTTTTTTTAAATAAATTTTTTTACATTGTTGTACCCCTTATTTTCTTCTTTTAATATATCTATTTCAGAAGGAAAAAAAATATTGTCAGGCATACATGACACTATCTTCATGTTGAATTTGAAAATATTTTTTTTTTAAATAAAATTTTTAAAAAAATTGGGGAGATTGCGTTGCGATGTNATTTTTAAAAAAATTGGGGAGATTGCGTTGCGATGTGATCACCACAACCATAATCAATTATCATTTGAGTTATACAGTTTCAAGAATCGAATTCTGAAGCTATTTGCTAAACAAGAAATAAGCGAGTGCGTATCATACATATATCACAAAATGGATCATTTGAGGTTAAACAACTTTTTTGCAGATTGAAGTCAACATTCTAGTTCTAGAGATGTTGAACAATATTTTGGAAAACTTTTTTTTTGTTTCATTTTATTCATGTGTTCAAGATTAAGAAACGGCGTTATGAATTCTGTACACTTTCAAAATTCAAACTATGGAAAGACTTTCTCTGAATCAACTCAAAAAAAGACTTTGATTAGTCAAGCGCTTTGATCTTGGCCCAACAAGCAGTAGATAATTTGTAATACCGTTAACAAATTATAGTTTTAATAGTGATAAGATATTTACACTTTTTTGTAGTTTCAAGATTTAAAAGTCGGAAAAGTTAATTGGGTCATAGGACGTGTCGTAATATCCAGAGTCTAAACACGAGGAGGAAAAGCCATGTGATAAGGACCCACTTGGGGAACAGAACACAACAATACAACATTCAATAAAGACCGAACATTGTCTATCCAACTTGGACCGAACATTAGGCATCCTCTTCATCGCGTCCTATCCACGCACTCTATTTTTTAATAAAAAAAGGAAAGATAAACTACCGTTTTTCTTTCCGAAAGTTTCCACTTATTATTATACGGCGCGCATGTTGATAAAAATAAATAAAAAAGAGCTTGATTATACGCAAAGTAACGAATACACACATCTTCAATGGATTGGATTGATAGTCTTCTAGAACTTTTCTCTTTCGGTGAACTAAAAAGAAATACTTCAGAGTTACCGTTAACTACGGAAAAAGAAAGTGGTTACTTGTGAATTAAATTTGTGCATGACTTTATGTATCATGTGAGTATCTGACATGTCCTCTCATGTCTCATAAATTTTGCAAATGGCCATGACTTACTCGCACTATGTCCTCTCACGCGCACCATAAGACAGTGCAAATGTCCAGGAACGCGTAAAGCGCGTAGATTCTCACGCGCCCAGAAGCAACTTGGAAATGCATCGTCACCCAAATTCTTCACGATTTCCTTTATTCAACACGGTCACGCTTGTATATAAACCAAACCTCTTTCATCATTGTAACTCAGAATTACCCCCAAAAAAAAAAAACCACAAAGATCTTTCTTAGTAAGTTTTAAAATCTCTCTCTCAAGAATTTTTAAAAGTCTACCATGAATTCGATGTTCAGTGCCTTCGACGCCCTCTTCGCCGAGGTCATGGGAAAGAACCTTATGGCTTCTTCGTTTAATTCTGCCGCAACCCCTAAAGCTGCTTCGACAACCGCGCCACAAACGCAAACGCAGAAGAAGGAAAACGCAAGTAGCAAGAAGATGGGTTTGGTGCAGAAGAATGCTCCGAGGTTTGCGTTGGAGCTCGACGGTCTTCACTGTTTCGAGACAATAGTCCGTTCTTGATTTTGATTACTTGTTCTTGCTTCTTGAATTCAAGATCAGAAACATTTTAATTTTATTCTATTGATTCATTATATGATATCTGTGTGATTGTGAATACGTTTTGGAATATCGATGTGATTCGATCCGGTTATATATACTCATATAATTTTTGATTACTCGTTCTTCTTCTTCTCGATTATCTGAACTGTGTACCTATTACTCCGGTTCCGGCTGGGTCCTGTGGAGGTTCTTACACGTCTCGGTTTAACATCAAACCGGAATGACAAGCAATTGATCCCATGCCGTGTATATGCTTAGGGTGGGCGTTTGGATATCCGTTCGGGTTCGGGCTTTTCAGGTGTTCAGGTATTTTGGTATAACATCCGTTCTGGTATTTTATAGGTTTGGGTCGGGTTCTGTTCGATACCACTAGGACTTGGTTCAGATTCGGATATATGAAAGTAAATAAAAATAAAATAAAAAATGTAAAATTTAAATAAATTTTGATTCAATTTTGATAAATATAACTAATAAATTTGTATATTTTGGGATATTTTAATTATTTTGTTTTTATTTTCATATTTATAATTATAATTTTAGATAAATTAGCTATATTAATTTTAAATATAGTTAATATTGTAGATATATAATTATATTTTGGATAATTTTGGATATCCGGTCGGGTATCGGTTCAGTTCGGATTTGGATTCGGTTTTTTAGATATAGGAATTTAACACCCTTTCGAATATTTTATAGATTAGGAATCAAGTTCGGTTTCATTTTTTTGGATCGAGTTCAATTCGATAATTTGGATTTGAATATTTTGCCCAGACCTATATATGCTTACCCAAACGAACTAAATATAGAAATAACAATTAAACAAAACTCAAAACTGAAAATACTGTAAGTTATGTAAAAAGAAAAATCACCGTTTTCCGAGTTGCTTGACCAAAAAAGTCATGATTTGTTAAACATATACATACTTTGGGTGGTTTGAGTTTTAATTGTGAAATTTATTGAGATTGTATACCATACACTAAACAAATCCATTCGTTTGCTTTTTATATAAACAAATCATTCGTTTAATTCTCTTTTCCTTTTTTCTATAACAAAAAGTCTCAACTTATAAATGAGAACTGAAACCAAACCAAGATTTGGTACCTTCCTTCATGAGTTGATGCAGTCAACCTACTATCATGGTTAAATTATTTGACTTTGCTGGTCTGTATGGATGATTAAACAATTTGGCATCTAAGCAAAGGAAACATATATGGTTAAACTATACTATTCTTTTATCCAAGCATATGCTTAACTTGTTTTGTTTTCTTTATCGTTAATTAAATTTTAGATAATCCTTATGTTTTGTCTTTAATCAAACACTAGACAATCGGCGGCATTCGGCTGGACAGTTTGTTCGGAATCGAAGGAACCAAACCATAATTATTCAAACTGACTTCGCACTCATATATCTAAAATACTCGGTGAGATTTATAATTTTTATTTCAAACAGGCAATTCAATCATAACAGAATCAAATTAAGAAATGAATGGTATTCAAAATATATGAAACTTAAATTAACTTGTGGATATTTGGGCTATAGGTTAGGTATATATATATATATAGGTAGGGAAATGTTTAGGGAAAATTACATAGAAGTTTTCGAAGATGACACCCATTAGCATGTGGTCAAAAAAATTTTAGGCGCTATCGGTTGGTTATAGTGGGGTTAGCACCGAATGAAAAATCGGAGATTAATTGAAATTGATAGAGGTGATATTTTACCGTTTTTTAGTATAGATTCCGGTGTTTTTTTAAAAGAAATCATTTTATTTGAGACTTAAAACTATTCATATTTTTCTATTTCAAAAGTGTTTTGTGAAAATAAGGCATTTTAGGTTATAAATGGGCATTTCTACCAAGTTCAGCAATTCCACATCAGAAGTTCAGGCTCAAATGAAGAAAATGATTTATTTTAATTGAAGTGAGGAGGTAAGACAATCATGCCAGGTGAGTCAGTTGTCTGATATGTTGCATTTTAGGACCTTTTTCATAGTTGTTTTACATTCATT
>OVAP01002869.1:729-18146 GCA_900406295.1 Aurinia saxatilis
AAAAAAAAAAAAAAAAAAAAGACGTAGACTAAATTCATCATCCGGATTTTGATGCGAGGATGAATAATCTTTGATATCTTGACACGATATAAAAACTCCTAGTCATTCTTAATTGATATATTAAGAAATGACCCTTCGTCATCGGATCATGTCTTATGATAATAGAAACTTTATCATGTAGTATTTGAACGAATGAAAGACCAAGTTGAGATTTGCTAGACCTTTTTTAATATGTATTGGTCCAAATCTAAACGTTCTTCGTTATGGCCTACACACACATATGTAAAGCAAATCCTACCGTCTTAAAAGTTACAATGCATCACAGTGTGGAAGATTATGTCGACTAATTAGTATTTATATATTTATCTGATTTCCCCATGTGGAAGAAAACGACGATGCTCACTTTATGCAAAACTTTCGGGGAAGGTTCGTCGCCATCTTGTTGCAAAATTTTAAAATTTCTTCTTTGATATATATATTTGAATTTTTTTTTTTTGGTCTAGTAATTTATATTTTTCTCACTATGCTCCAGTTTTAAAAAAAAACTCTTCATGATGTCTATACATATACAAGCAAACCATTAAACACTAAATATACGTGATTTGGTGTGTTACAAACTCACATACATGCATATATTTTGATTCTCCCTTAATGCAAAAAATTGTTATCTTCTGTTCTTGTTTTTATTCAGTGATATCTATCTGACTTTTTTTAAACAAAAACATTTTAGGGTGAGAATTTTGTGGGTAAACATATTACATATGTAACAAATTTCAATAATTAAAGCATCTTCTGATTTTATCAGACGCTCAAATAGTCAAATGTTTGAAACGCCAATAGATAGACAAAAAATGGAACTTAACATTTTTGATTGGGGTATTTCTGCATGGTGTATAACATTTCGTTAATTAGATGCTTTTGAGAAAGTAAAAGTTTAAATATTTCTTATCTAAATGTTTTATATTATGTTGGATTGGGATTATAGATTTGCCGACCATCGCATCTTAAGAAAACATGAGAAAGAGAGTAAGATCCTTACAAACTCTGTCCTCCAAAATCTCTGATATCTGAATTATTACATCCTATTGTGGTTTAGTTTCCATTAGAGTCAGTGATATGAGTTTTTTTCTTTTTCTTTTAGTCGCCAATCAGACCACACATTCACTAAACATATAAAAAAAGATAGTCTCCATCGTTAATCTATTTACCGTTTCATTTCCAATTCATTGTTCTCCTCCACCAATAATATTTAAAATGCATAACCAATGCATAACTAAGGGGATCATTTGACCCCATACAATATTTAAAATTTTTGTTTGTTGTTTCTCTTCCAACAGATTTTAACATCCCTTGTACACTGTACATTTATATTTCAAAACAATAGTTTGAGAATCTAAAAAACATTACTTGTATGATTTCTGTAAAATTTTAAGCATTTTGAAAAATATATATATGTTCTTTAAAAAAAAATAAGTTATTTATTCTTGATAAATTATTTTTTATTATAATATCAAAAAGACTATTATACTCATATATATGATTGACCACTATAAAAAAAAAAATCCTAACTCACCAATGGTTTACACATCCTTTCTCCAAAACTTCTCTTAACCTTTCATACAAAAATAACTCTCAAATCACGACTTTTTAAGGAGATAAAATTTTTTTAGCTTACTTCTCAAGTTTTGATGTTGTGATAATAAATATAGACGGAGAAGGTTTTGACGCCTTGGCACTGTCTTTGTGCTATTGAAATGGTGGGCTCTTCCACTGTCATTCATGTTCTAGAAATCACAATGGCCTGTGTAAAAAAAGCCCTTGACCTTGGACCCGACGGCATGATGTTTCTGAAAATGAAACTGTAGAACCAGTGAAAATGGCGGTGTCATTCTGTTATACAGTGACCAAATCAAGCATGTATGCTGCTTTGATTTTTAGCCCTTGACTATATACATTCAATTAGATAATTTGCTTTTACAAACATATACTTACTAATTATGGTATTATCAGTTATGTATAGTTATAAAATTGTATATTTTGAAGTAAAAGAAAACAATCTAAAATGGTAAAAAAGCAAAAAAATAATTCAATACATAAGCAAATCCCAAGAAGATAATAAGCAAAAAAAGGGGAAAAATAACAATAAGATTCAAAATAATAATGATAAGTTAAATTTTAAGAAACTAAAAAAAATGTTACATTCCATTGATTTTAAAGAAGGAAAGAAACATGTTGATTAATCCGTTGGTGAGTAAGGCTTTGGTATCCAAACCATCATGAAAATTCACTTTTTCATCGTTTTTCTTGATGTTTGGTTATGTAATTGTGGATTTGTATCCGATAATTACTGAAGTAATTCATATGTATAACTCTTGGATATGATTTAAGTGAATGAATGACAAATGTAGAAAGAAAAATAAATAGTACAATTAAAAAGAAAAAGATGATATTTTTTATGTTTTTCTAATACTTAATTCTAACTAATAATTTTTATATGAAAACAATTTAAGAATTCCTTTCAGTTATAACTAAGTTTGGAAAAAAAAAAGGTAAAATTCGGACGAGCTTTGAAGATTATGAAATACAGTGTGCTTTTGGAAGTTCTTGGATGTCATAACCACTTAACCAAAAAAAAAGAAAAAGAAAAATGTCATAACCATAAAAACCAAATGGAACTAGACCGGATGATGCATTCTTCTGATTGCAAAATCAATTGCGGGTCCAACCCGGTTCAATCACATTGTATATATCTTCTTTCTTTGTGTTGATACTAAATAAAGAAAAAACAAAACCCTTCCCTTATTTCTTATTGGCCTATGCTATTGATTGTCACCCTCCATCACATATTTCTTGATCGAACAATAAGAACAAAATGTTTATTGTAATAAGAAAAGTTTTATTTTAATAATCATTATATAGAAGTAATTAATGTGTTATCATGAAGCAGAACGAGCATCAATACTTTGATCTTTCAGCTTTTCCATGATCCGAGAGTATAGGCAGCGTTACTAGCTACAAAAGTTTATGGTCAAATTTTATGGAGAGGATGGATTATGATGGTTTAGGTTTGGCTTCTTCACCCAGTTAAGGAGTCGCTTGAAGATCATAGCCAAAACTACAAACAACACAACCAAAAAAACAGAACCAAAGAAACACAGAGCAACCATACATTTCTAAAGAGGGATAATTAGATGCTTAAAAAATATGATTGGAATCTCCAACCAAATTGACAATATATGAGAGCAAACATCGATACCTTGGCTGATCAAAAGGTTTATATATCAATCGCAGCATTGACAATCCTATTAATTATATATCAACCTTGAAACATGATATTTTTGGCTTATAAGTCTTAACAAACACTAAAACGAAAACGAGAAAAGGGTTCTTGAACAAAATATTGTCAAAATCTTTGTGTTAGGTTATAGACTTATACTGGTAAACAAGAGAGAGAGAGATAAATGGCAAAAACAAATTGATTCCTGTACTATCAAGCAGTCTTGTCACAAAAGAACATGATAGTAAATGAATAAAAGCAAGAGATGATGCAAGGAACATATAAGTATAGAAAAATGATCTAATCAATAGCGTCTGTCTTTCCTTTTGCCCGTTTGTTTGGTTCGGGGTTGCACTAAACTTGGAACATAAGAAGGGCACACATGTGGGCTATAATTTCTGAATTTAATAGGTTTCCCAAGACTAGAAGATTCTCCCATGTTGACAGATTTGATGTACCATCTTGTCCAATGATGTAAGTTATTTGGTAGCTCTTGGTCAGTATCAAAACTGAAGAATAAAATAGGTATAAAACGATTATTTATATGAAACCATAAAATCATAGAGTTATAAAAAATTCTAAAATAATAAAGTAGAAAAAATACGTAAAAAAGAAATAATAAATATCTGTATTAATAATTGCAATTAATGCAATTATAAGTTGCATTACTTCGTTAAGTTGTACAGTGATTATGTTTCCTTTTGTCACGTTGTTTGAGTTGGATCTCTGTTTCATGTGTGCAGAAAAGAAGAGTGATTGTGGAAGCTGATGATCTACACTTGGAGGAAAACCTTGGTAGCGTGAATAGAAAGCTATTTCACTTACTAGACCAAGTACAGTTTATTCAGGTTCATATAGAAATATGTCAACCTCTCTCTGTATATTGATTGATACTGCATCATGATGTATTATAACCTCGTTTATTAGAGAACTCTTTCCTGTTAAAAATTCAATGTTTACAAACCAGTCAGTGCGTTTCACTATCATAGTTTGGGTTTTATTAATGTAGTCGTCATCCAATAAGTGACTAGGGTGGTGTATTATACTTTCTGGTTTGTGTTTACTAATGTAATACATGGATCGAGTAAATTCAGATACTATTGACTTCAAGACCTAGCTTCTCCAGTAAGTAAAGCTTCAACTTCTCTGAATTGGAATTCGCCTAACTAAACCGAAAAAAACAAAAGATGAACCACTTAATCGAATTTTATATCATTTAATACTTTTTTTAAGTTTTAAAAATCAGATAAAATTTTTTTTTGGCTTTTTAATCCGCGACGGTAAAATAAGTCTGTTTATGAGTGTAAAATGATCGTTTTATCCAAATTTGAATTCGGCGTATGTTAAGATAATATTGGAATAAATTAATAACGTGCACATAAGAAAAAGTAGATAATAAATTTGAAATCAGCGTATGTTAAGATAATATTGTAACAGATTAATAACGTGCGCAAAGACTTTGAGTGAAGCGATCAAACATCCTAATCTAGTAGACACGTGGACTGATATCAACGATTAGCTTCTGAGCGAAGTCCATTAAATAAATATACAGAGTATCACAGACAATCAGTCACCCTCTAATTGAGAGAGTGCGCAAATGATTCGTTTTGTTTTACACCCGAATCTAGTCGACACGTGTACTGATATCAACGGTTAGCTTCACTGCTTCAGAGCGACGTCCATTGTATAAATATACATGGTAACACAGAGAATCATTAACTCGTCCAAATCCTATCTAATATACGGCTTCTTCTCCAAGGAAATCAATTCGCTTACTCCATTTCTCTCTGTTTAAAGTAAAATAAAAATAAAAAAGAGCTTGGATAGCAACAATGGCGGATTCGGAGCTCGTAGAGTATGTATCCTTCTTCTCTCTTCTTTAATCTCTCATCTCGATTTTCGCCGACGATGATTTGTAAAGATATATTTGTATATGCGACTGGTGGATAATATAGAAATGTATATGATCAGAACAGCACCATGATTTCACTGTTTTCTTCTTTTCTAGGCTGGTGGGGAAAAGTAAAGATGGATCTGGCGAAATTGAAATTAGCGAGGAGAAAAGTAAAGATGGATCTGGTGAAATTATCGATGCATGGGAGTTCAATGCTCTGAATTCGGCTTTGGACTGCAAGTCTCTTCGCGATATTAGCATTAGCGGTGAGAGCTTGGATAGCAACATTTGCTTCAGATTCGGATTCTCTACACAATCTATCGTTAGTTAAAGTTAATATCTCTTCGTTATGAGCATTCGATGCGAGATTCAAGAACTTCGCTCCAGGTACTGTGAAATCAGTGGATCTAATAGCTTGACGGTGATCTCGATGACCTAATTTCTATCTCAATGGGACGATGATTTAGGTCATAAGAGACGTAAATGATGAAATTTCATAGATTCGACAAAACGAAATTGTTCACTCCGCAAGACAGAATCCATCGTCACTTGTCTCAGGACAAAATAGATTGGATTAGCGATACGATTGGATCGTTTCTTAGGTTGGTATCGGATTACCTCTCCATTAAAGAGGTCCCTGATGCGTGGTGCACCATCCAATATATAGTTCGCGTCTACAGGTTCCTTTCTCTCTTTCTCTTCTCTGAGAATATCGCGTTTAGAGTTTTGAGTTTAGAATTTGTGGTTTCCTTTGTGGTTTTGAGTTTAGAGTTTGTGGTTCCTTTCTCTTGGAATATCCCGTTTTGAGTTTTGAGTATCGCGATTAGAGTTTAGAGTTTGGGATATATAGTATAGAGATTTACACAAATCTAATTCAACGATCTACACTCATCTCCTAGATGCAGGGGATATAGATATTTTGAAGGGACACAATTTTTATACCTTTGTCTCATTTGTTTACAGCCGGGAGGAGTGGGCATTTCTGCCTGGTGATGCTCCACTTCCTAGACGCCTTCTAGTTCAACAATGCAAAGATGATCAGCGCGTTCTGAAGGCGCTCCTTGACTATGTAAGGCTTTTTCTTCTTCTCAGTGTCGTTTGTTGACTGATTTACTGATCTGTTACTGTAGGCTACTCAAGAAACGTGTCTAGCTTACCCGACGGTGGCTATATTCACATCAACACTCGTACAACAAGTGGTATCTACTCACCAGACTCTCCCCACTTCAGAACGGCTCAATAACATTGATAAAGGAATTTGTAGAACATGGTGTACATTCCATGTAATGTGTGTCTTGACCATGGGCTTTAGCAATCCATGTAATGTGTGTCATAAACGCCTTACGGAGTTTTTTATCGAGGCTAAAATGTCTTGACAAAGACGAAATTACCATCCAAGCAGTAGCCTTCTTCTCAAAAAACGGTTAGAGGAGAAGGCTACGGTTAGAGGAGAAGGCTGCTGCTTTGATGGTAATTTCGTCTTTGTCAAGACGTTTTAGCCTCGATAAAAAACTCCGTAAGGCGTTTATGACACACATTACATGGTCAAGACTCAGCTCGAAAATGGCTCTAGACATCACTTTGGGCTCTGGCTAACTTTGTACAGGTCTAGCATGAACCTCTTGCATCTTGGTTGACAAATCTCATATTAGTTATATAAAATTGACAAACTGTTACTTCTTACAGCTACAACCAGTGCCATATATCCCCATGCTTCTTTGCAACGACTACATGATATAGGGTAAGCAAAACAAACAACTCTCTCTCTCTCCCTTAAGATATAACTTTAACTAACGATAGATTCAATTCATTGTGTAGAGATTTCTCTGGTGTGCTTCTGAAACTTTTAAGGGAATTCTACATTGAGAAGTTTCTGTCAACCTTGTTGGTGTCTTTTGCCCTCTGGTATATACATCAAAGCTTCTTTTTTTTGTCTTTTTGAGGATTAATGTTTTGACATATTGATTGCCAACATGTCATCTGATAATCAACTACGTCAAATGTTTTTGTCAATCATTGCCACTATTCCACTAAATAGCTTGTTGATCAACGCTATACACTTGGAGTATTGGTATCTACTACCACTTGAACTTTAGTTTTGAATCTTTGGAATAATCATGTTTTGTTTGCAGGGGTTGGGACAGAGATATTCACTGCTATCAGGAAAGTTAATCCTGATCTATTGGAAGCACCCATTCAAAAGTCGAATCTGCCGAATACGAAGACTCCTGTCTTATCTTGTCTGGATCCAAACCAGTCGATCCAAGCTATATTACAACAGCTTGAGGCCCTGTTTTTGGAACATATTCCCAGTCCTGACTTGCTTGATGCTTTGTTTGATGTTCTGAAACGGTTTTCAAGAATGTCACATTGCAAGGTCTCCTATCAGGTGTGATTGAAAACGGTTTTTCTTCTTTGCTTAACTTGGTCCTTTAATCAATTAGTGGTTGATATCTGGAATTTTTATATTGCATTTTGATGGAACCAACATTTTTTTTGTTACAGACGCCTCACATAACGTTCAACTGGTATTTGATGTGGTTGCTCTGTCTCTTAAGTTGCTGTCTCGAGCTTCGGTAAACGAGCAGACTATTGAGAAACTTACCTCTGGATTTCTCTCAGTTCAGCAACAGGTTTTGTTTCTTGTTTTTCTTAATTTTGTGGCGAAAATATTGGTTATTTTACTGCACTGAATGCAAAGCTTCTGATCTTCTGGTTTTGGAAGGTGGTGGATTCGTTCAGTTTATTCGAACTGTCCCATGTTGCTTCGGTGGGTGAAGCTCTTAATTTGATGATCTGCTTATAAGTAATTCTTTGTGCCAAACCAGTAGCAATGCTCACAATAATACTTCTTCTTCTCCTTCCTTCAGGTATTTAGCAAAGGCTTGTGTAGCGGACTTGAGGACTTGTTTTTCTTCTTCGCAACCACTCGGTCGGCAGAGGTCTTCAGGAAACAACTTCTCCTCCGTCTGGAAGAAGAAGAAGAGGGGCTCTCTCCCATCTCGTTTCAAACCAAAATAATATCACGATAAGGTTATAATCACCTCTTATTTCTGGATGAAATCGTTTGATTCTTCCTTCTATTACTGTTTCATATCTCTCGTATGCGTGTGCAGATGTTGATCCTCTGGTACGAATCGAAAGCATTAGGTTTTTCGAGTGTTATTACTGCTCCGGGAAAATAGAGGAATGCTTATTAAACTCTATTGCTCTTCTGATTTCCGTTGTTCAGTGATAATGAGGTGAAATTCTTTGCTTCTTCTTTTAGCGTGTATTTCACATAATCCCTTGGTTCTTGAAAAACCGTTTTGGTTTGTATAGGAGCTTAAAGTTGCTGCCATGAATGGCTTAGAGAAGCTATGTAATCTTACTTTGCCAAATTACTCTTGCTACTATCTAAGGGGAGATGGCTAAGGAAAAAGATCTGAGTCAGTTGCTTGGTTCAGATTTTCGTAACACTAATTTACAACAAATGCTTTCGTTTGTTTCAGGTATCTGTCAAACAAACGAAAGCATTTGTTGTAAATCAGTGTTACGAAAATCTGAACCAAGCAACTGACTCAGATCTTTTTCCTTAGCCATCTCCCCCTAGATAGTAGCAAGAGTAACTTGGCAAAGTAAAGGTTACGGAGCTTCTCTAAGTCATTCATGACAGCAACTTAAAGCTCCTATACAAACCAAAACGGGTTTTCAAGAACCAAGGGATTATGTGAAATACACGCTAAAAGAAGAAGAAACAAAGAATTTCACCTCATTACCACTGGACAGCGGAATCAGAAGAGCAATAGAATTTAATATTGAACCAAGTTAGTTATTTGTAACAGTTTTGTGACAAATCTACTACAAAATACACAGTTTTATTGGGTTAACAAAAAAAAAAATACAGTGACCCACTCCGGCATCTTTCCAAAAGAACCCTACGGGGTTCTCCATGATATCAAAAACCTCACTTGTAATCCTTTTAGAAACTCTCATTCTCGACTGCATCTGCATGTCTACTCTCATTTTATTGAAACAAACTTATGTTTATTTGTATTAATCTGAACATCTATCATGTTACTATTTTACAGTTAGATGTCTATAAAGATTGATTTTTGCTTTATAACGTGTTGCTCTAGTAATTTATTCTTTGATCGAATAATTCATACTCATGCATGATACATGTATTTATAATTTCATGAGCTGGGGATGCTTTTATAGGGGTCAGTTGATCCCTATAATTTTATAAAATTGTGCTACTTTGATCCCATGACCCAAATTCAAATCTTACTCACACCTTTATATATTCTGTTAGTTTACAAAATGACCCTATAAAAAAATTAAATAAAGAAAGACATGATTTCATTGAAACCTGGGATTATAGATTTGCCGACCATCGCATCTTAAGAAAACATGAGAAAGAGAGTAAGATCCTTACAAACTCTGTCCTCCAAAATCTCTGATATCTGAATTATTACATCCTATTGTGGTTTAGTTTCCATTAAAGTTGGTGATATGAGTTTTTTTCTCTTCTTTTAGTCGCCAATCAGACCACACATTCACTAAACATATAGAAAAAGATAGTCTCCATCGTTAATCTATTTACCGTTTCATTTCCAATTCATTGTTCTCCTCCACCAATAATATTTAAAATGCATAACTAAGGGGATCATTTGACCCCATACAATATTTAAATTTTTTGTTGTTGTTTCTCTTCCAACAGATTTTAACATCCCTTGTACACTGTACATTAAGATTTCAAAACAATAGTTTGAGAAAAAAACATTACTTGTATGATTTTTTGTTAAATTTTAAGCATTTTGAAAAAAATATGTATGTTTTTTTAAAGAAAATTTAAGTTATTTATTCTTCAAAAATTATGTTTTTATTATAATTTCAAAAAGACTTTTATACTCTTATATATGATTGACCGCTATTAAAAAAAATCCTAACTCACCAATGATTTACACATCCTTTCTCCAAAATTTCTCTTAACCTTTCATACAAAAATAACTCTCAAATCACGACTTTTTAAAGAGAGAAATTTTTTTTGGTAATAAACATAGACGGAGAAGATTTTGACGCCTTACACTGTCTTTGTGCTATTGAAGTGGTGGGCTCCTCCACTGTCATTCATGTGCTAGAAAATCACAATGGCCTGTGTAAAAAAAGCCCTTGACCTTGGACCTGATGGCATGAAATTTCCGAAAATAAAACCGTAGAACTAGTGAAAATGGCGGTGTCATTCTGTTATACAGTGACCA
Organism: Aurinia saxatilis; assembly: GCA_900406295.1. NCBI lineage: Eukaryota > Viridiplantae > Streptophyta > Magnoliopsida > Brassicales > Brassicaceae > Aurinia > Aurinia saxatilis. The sequence goes on from OVAP01002869.1 coordinate 11,144, forward strand.
AATTAAGCATGTATGTTGCTTTGATTGTTAGCCCTTGACTATATACATTCAATTAGATAATTTGCTTTTACAAACATATACTTATTAATTATGGTATTATCAGTTATGTATAGTTATAAAAATTGTATATTTTGAAGTAAAAAAACCAACTTAAAATGGTAAAAAAAGCAAAAAAAAAGGGAAAAAAATAACAATAGATTTAAAATAACAATTATAAGTTAAATTTTAAGAAACTAAAAAATATGTTACAAACCGTTGATTCTAGAGAAGGAAAGAAATATGTTGATTAATTTGTTGGTGAGTAAGGCTTTGATATCCAAATCACCGTGAAAATTCACTTTTTCATCGTTCTTCTTAATGTTTGGTCATGTCCGGCCCTAGGCTAAAGTCCAAGAAACACAAGTTTTAGGCACCAAAATTTTAATAAGAATTTGGGGCAACATAATTGAACAAATTCTTTATTGTATAACTCTTGGATATGAGTTAAGTGAATGAATGACAAATGTAAAAAAAAAATGGTTACAATAAAAATATTTTTTGTTGAACTTAAAAGGGAAATTGGCAAGAATAACTAAGAAAAAACTATATTTCACTATATAACCAAAACCTCCTTATGTGTCAAAATCCCCACCCTTAGATCTAGGTTTTTTGGTTATTTCTCTAATTTTTTCTTTTTTTTTTTTTTGCTACTTAGCAAATGGACCCTACTTAAAACTAACTACTATTTTTTCTTATATTAAAACAAATTAAGAATTCCTTTCAGTTATAACTAAGTTTGAAAAAAAAGGTAAAATTCNTATAACTAAGTTTGAAAAAAAAGGTAAAATTCGGACGAGCTTTGAAGATTCTGAAATACAATGTGCTCTTGGAAGTTCTTGGATGTCATAACCACTTAACCAGAAAAAAGATGTCATAACCATAAAAACCAAATGGACCTAAACCGGATCGATTTTGCATTCTTCTGATTGCAAAATCAATTGCGGGTCCAACCCGGTTCAGTCACATTGTCTCTTTGCTTCGTCTGCTCATAAACAAGATTTCGCGCTTCCTCTCCTCCCACTGGTATATTCCTCTTCTCTTTGATTCCATTTCGTCAAATTTACAATTCTTCATTGTAAAATCTTTCTCGGTCTCGATTCCTTTGCTTTGTCTTCTTCAAACCATTTTGAATTTCGTTAATTCTCTTAGGGTTTGTGTGTGTGTTTGCTTGTTACTGATTTTTCCATGTGACTCTCAGATTGAAGATTTGATTAGGCAACAGTGGTAGCTGTAACTGTAAGTAGTTGCGTTTTCAATTTTGATAAAAAAAAAAAATCTCCATTTAATTTCCTCTGTTTCATGACTCTGATTCTTTTGAGTGTTGTGACAGAACGAAGAATTCAATGGAAATCTGAAAGTTGGACATTACCAATGGTTGGTTGTTTGTTGTTACTCTCGCTTTTCAATCTAAACCCTTTCTGTTCTGTTAAATTAGATTTCTTTCCTGAATTTTAGCCTAATATTGTAATACGCTGTATAATTGGCCACCGTTATTCTAATCTTTCACTTAAAATATGAACAAGATGTGAATAGCCGTCTCCTACTCTGTGAAACAACAGCCATCATTATGCGGAAATGCTTCCACCTTCTTGGAATCACTCCTGTTAACAAGATGTTCCAATCACACTCCAGCTCATTGTCTATGCACAACTAGTGATAAAGTCTTTCTTTAGACTTTACCCTGAATTCTTTCTGTTCACATTCAGCTTAGATCACTTGCGTATAAAGACTGAACCTAGAAGTTTTTTTGTTTTCTTCCAGGTCATTGAAATGGTTCTACTGATTGGCTTGAGGATGTTCTTATGACTTTCATGGAGATTAACCACCTAAATGAAGAATTAAGTAGATCTATCATATTAAGGTTCTTTTTTTTATAAACAAACCACATGAATTTCGTATATTAGTCACATTTAATGTAAAGCAACTGTTAACAAACTTAAGATCGAACAAGTAGCATGAACAACTGAAAAAGAATTTCAAAACATTACCTAATCAAAGTTGTAAGAAATGCAAATTGTAATCACTTGGTCACACCACTGTCTAAAATTTTTTAAGAACAAAAAAAAATCATAACATGAGATCACATATATAAAAACACCCTCAGTTCAACAATACATTCCATATAACCAATTAAGGGACACAAAACAGATTCTTATACCTTAATTTGTCTCTCATTTGTTTGTTTACAGCAAAACTGAGTGAACATTTCTACCTCGTGATGTTCCAATTCGTACAAAATTTTAGTTCAACAATGGATGAATGATACTCGCGTTTTGAAGGACTACGTAACATGCCTTAATAAATAAATTAATTGATCAAATTTGGCTGAAACTGAATGTCAAAATTTTGTAATGTTTGTTTGGTATAATAGATTATGCAAATGCTTGTGTTACACATCATTTGGATAATAAACTTGCCTAATTATTGAATTGCTGAGGAATGAGAAAATTTTTGGTGAAAAGTATATGATGTTAAATCTTTTGAATAGTAAACTTGTTTGTGTAAGAAAGGGACGAAAAAGAATAGTACATGTATAAATGTATTTACATAAAATTGCATAACATGTGGCTATAACTCATAGACTTTAGTCTTAGCAATGCGGAAATAATCTTATTAATCATTACTTGATGTATACTATTTACAATTGGTAAATTTTTAAACTCAATAAAATTGGAAGTAGTAATTCCATTAAATTAACTGGTTTGATTAATAACTCCATGGTTTACATTTTTACGTTTATATTAATAATAATCTTTCTTTATTTCATTCCAAATCATCCTAAGTCTAACGGCTACCAAATGATGAAAAGCAAATGTAACTGTCCACATCTTCAAAATGATACACGTTGACCACAATAATTTCCCAAATGTAGAAACGAAGACGTTCCTGCTTCGTAACAACGACGGCATCTCGATTCAGACTCTTTGTAAGCAAGTGTCAATGGCTTCATTGTAGCATTCATTATGTAATTTAGATTGTGTTTCAACACAAAACTGATACTACTTATTATTGTTTGATTATGTTTTGTTGTGTATACTAGATTATGCAAGTGCTGATACTTATCATTAAATTGTTTTTGAATATGCCTTACCTACATTTTCTTCCCACCTAATTAAGCAAGCAAAATACAAAAGTGTCTCCAGTGATGATGCAGTTTTATGTCTTCTTCACAAAATCACATTCTTTGGTGTACGCTGGGTCATAAAGGGTTAATGATTTTGACTTAAAATATGGTAGATCGAGGAGAAGGTTGGAAAGAACAATGACCACTATCAAAGCTTCCAACTAAATTTGCAATATGATGGAGTGACGATCGATACCTTGGCCAAACTAAAAGTTTAGTTATCGCTGAATTCACAGCACTGACAGTGACAATCCTATGACAATATATCAATTACCAAGTTATCTAAACCTCTAAACTGAAGCCACCTAAACATGAGCTCAACCACTGGACTACAAGTATTTCTGCCTTTGTAAGTCTTAACAAACACTAAAGCGAATATGGGAAAAGGTTTCTTGAACAATAAGAACAAAATAGAAGAGTTCTCCTCAGAATCTCGTGTTATGTTTTATAGACGTATAGTAGTAAAGAAGAGAGAGATAAATAGCAACAAATTGATTATTGTAATATCAACTCAAGTAGTCTTGTCACAAAAGGACATAAAAGTAAATGAATAAAAGCAAGAGATGATGCAAGAAACTAGACAAGTAACATATAGGTATAGATAAAATGGTGACTGATTCACAGTTGCACTAAACTTGGAACATAAGGGCACACAAGTGGGTAATAATGATCATGCTTAGGTTTCTCGAGATCTGAAGCTTCTCCGATGTTGACAGATTTGACGTATCCATCTTGTCCAATGATGTAACCAATTCCGCAGTCCGTCTTCGGTGTAAGTTTATCCATATCTAAAAGCACAGCTATTTTCTTCTCCTCGTCAATGAAGAAGCTCTCAAAATGAGTGATACGGAATAGCTTTGAGCTGTGTCATATCCACTTTCCAAAAATTGCTCCACGATACAGCATTGAGCTCAATCTTAGTCGTAAGCCAAATCTCCAATATCTCTGTCTCGTCGTGTGAATATAATACAGCGATCTTCTCATCTCCAACACAAGATAAAGTTTCTTCATAACGGTTATTAGATGTAAATGGAAGAGTAAGACGCGGTTGGGTGGTTTCTCTTGAGCAACAAAGTAAGTATTCTCGTTCAAAGTCAAGCCTTGTCGATAATACAACGAACGCCAATCGGGATTGACATCAATAACCTTCCATGAATCAGTCCTAAAATCATAGATTTTTCGAACTCTAAATTGCTAAGGTCGTTGTAAGACTCCCATTCGTTTCTATACTCAAAATAATCCAAAAACCTCAAGATTTTGTGGTTACCGTTGCTGGTATCATATCCCAGGGCATGCAAGTGTCGTGGTTTGCGTATTTGTTTCCTGGTAGAAATCCACCTAATCTGCCCCAGATAGGGGTTCCATACCACGAGCCTCGAGGGGTCCCTGGTGAGGCATAACAATATAAGCCTTTGTAATGACGAAAGACATTGCCTATGGAGTGAAAGCCATTACCTATCTCGATTTGATTAAGATTAAGGACACTTATCTGCTTTATAGATGAATCGATCGATGAAGTCGCTGTCATTGTGGATTCTTTGGAGATCCAGTCTCAAGGAACAAACCCTAGAGTTCATCAGCATGATGAACCCAAGAAACTGATTCCTTACTGGTGTAGCTTTACCAACAATCTGATTTTTGGACAAAACGTTCCACTTTTTGCAAGTAGATCGCACCACACCCAGGGATGTCAATGGAACCCTTTAGAGTATCTCCCCTAGCACATCCTCTGGAAGTGAAGACATTGTCGTCGGCTGCACTAAGGTTTCAACTTTCAGTCTTGTTTTTTTTATATAGACAGACAAATATGTTAAATTTGAGTAACAAGACTGAAAACCCCAAATTATATGCATGCCCGGCTCAAACATTATTTGGACTTTGTACAAAGTTTAATTTTTTCTCCCTAAATTCACTAGATACATAAAAATAGTGCCATATTTAACAGATTTTACTAAATTTTGAACCCAAAAACCTATAAAAATCTGTCAAAAATTAAGTGGACCTAGTGCAAAAGCACTGTTTGCACACCCTCTAAGCCGACCCTGATTATATGTTAAGTTACGATTATTAAGGGAATTCTAAACGAAAGCTTTTCTAAGTTTCTCCCTTAAGATTTCGTAAGCAGGATTATATTATAATCATCATACTAAATGTCTAAATAACTTGCGCAACTAAGTAACTTGTTAACGTCTGGCGCAAGTTACGTTACTTTGGAAACTGTAATACTACAAATCAAGTATGAGGAAATAGAAACATATGCAAACCGTCGTATTTTTGTACTACTGACTACACTCTACCGTCTTCATTTTAACAATTAAACTTTTGGCTGATTCCAAGGTTTCCTCTACCCTTCTTCAGCTCACGTGACTTTTTCTTCTTATAATAGAGATGTTGAGAAAAGTTTTAACAGTCAAACATGCTATGTTTACACTTTAAACAACGAGAAGTGATATGTCTGAAATTTGTAAGACGGTGAATGAGTGTAATACAAAAAACTCAAATTGTCATGTCGATGCCAATTTACACAATTAATGTTTTATTATGAAGCAGACAATCAATATTTTACCCTTCATATTTTCATGAGTCGATATAAAGAATACCAACCTTTATAATATTATTATCATCGTGATACTTTTTCGTCTATAAATGAACAAATCACATTCTCATAATAGAGTGTCTCGATATGCTTATTTATATATGTCGTAAAAGTGAACAACGTAGTGATGAAGTTTAGCGGTAGCAAGAACAAATCTATTCACAAGAGTCGTTTGGAATTCGTTGGGTGGAGATGAAATTGTTTGGATCGTTTCTCAAATTACTTTCTGATTATGGTGCCTTGGGTATAATTGAGGTATTTAGGTTGCGGATAGTGTTGAAACAAAAATGTGAGATATAATCATAAATACACGAAAGATTTGTTTAATCCTAACTAGTAATTTAATTATTTGGATATACTACTGAAATGTTACTGCAATTTGCAGGCTTCTCATTAAACGTCTCAAATTACATGTAACTTGGTTTACATAAAATACACAAAATTATGGTAAATATACTTATTTTGGTGAATCCTAGATGTCTAAAATTCATATGTTTGATAAATTGCATAACATGATATATAAGATCGTGGGTAGAACTATGGGATATTATAGACTTAGCAATGCGGAAATAATCTTATTATTCATGACTTAATATATACTAGATCTACAATTTGTAAATTTTTAAACTCAATAAAATTGGAAGTAGTAACCATTTTAAAAAAATTTCATTGACTGATTTGACATTTATACCCTTGCGTGTGCTTGTCAAAATTACAAGTGTAATTATTTTTGTTGTTACCAGTACATTAGAGTTACACAAATCTAATACAACGACCATATACACACTACTCTAATATATATATATATATATGAATATATCCTTTAATACACGGTTTAGTGTTATTTAACCAAATCATACTGTGATTTTATCTACATGAATCATTTTCTCTTGCTTATAAGTTCGTCAAATCATTCAGCCATTTATGTATTCATCAAACTTATATATTTGCTGGTGGTGGTTTCAGAATTCACGAATCCAATTGGCGAGGACTTGACTTTGTGTGCATTACCTTACCACTATCAAACTAATTTTGTTAGCATTGTGAAACTACTTCGGATTAAGATGATTGCTTAAGCAAGATTCACTTTTTTGAAGTTGGTGTTACATCATTTGGATAATAGACTTGAATGAGAAGAATCTTGGTGAAAAGTATATGGTATTAAATCTTTTGAATAGAAAATTTTACTTGTGTAAGGGCATCGCTATCGGTGAAACTCATTCTGAGTTTCATAAAGAGTTTTT
>OVAP01002870.1:3136-18146 GCA_900406295.1 Aurinia saxatilis
TTTTTTTTTTTTTTTTTTTTGTAAAAGTATCACAAAGCATGGATTATAAATCCTGAAAATCAATATAATAGGTGCGCAATTTGACAAATGTAACAAAACAATATTCAACGACACTATATATGTGTCATTATAAAATATTTTACAGCACAAAAAGAAAACCATCAAAAATTATATCATGGCACGAAACAAGTGCTGCAAAAGACTATTCTATAGCAAATGGTTATCGCTATAATAGGTTCATCTATCGTAGCATTAAAAAATATGTTATGATATGTGGTAGGGCTATTATAGCTTCTCATCATAGCGTTCATGAAAACGCTACTAAATCCATACAGTAACATTTTCAGTGTGGTACCAAAACCTAAATTTCTTGTAGTGATACACAAAATGGCTGCTTCTATAAGAAGATTTTGGTGGAATTCACGCAGGGATAAAAATAGTAAAAAATGGGTCTCGTGGCAAAAAATCACAGATGAAAAGTGGAGAGGAGACTTTGGATTCAGAGAGCTTAAATATTTCAACATAGCCTTGCTTGCCAATCAAAGCTAGAGAATGCTTATTGAGCCTGATTCACTACATACTAAAGTATTCAAAGCCAAATACTTCCAAAATGAGAAATTACTGGAGGCTACAAACGAAAAGTAGTCATGCATGGAAAAGCATTTACCAAGGTAATAATCTGGTTAAACAGGACCTTAGATGGATTGTTGGAGATGGCAACAAGATTGGAGTTGAGCAGGACAATTGGTTACCATCAAAACCACCTAAACTGCTAAACTCAATAACCTTCTCTCATTTCAAGATTTGACAATCAAGAATCTGTTTATCCCAGGTACAAAACAATAGAATGAAGATCTTCTCAATGACATCATCCACCCTGAGGATAAGCTGTTTATCACATCCATCAGGCCTTTTGTACTTGGTAAACTTGATACCATATCTTGGATTTACACTAAGAACGAGGATTATGCAACTAAATCAGGTTACCATCTTAGCCACATGTCATCTAGAGCAAGGCAGTATACTAGTACCATTTCAGATAATGATGAAGAGCTTCATAACATTGCTTAAAATATCTAGAAATGGACCTTGCTCCCCGAAAATCAAACCTTTTTTGTGGAGATGTAATCTAAATGCTTTGCCTGTCTAAGAAGAGGACTGAAAATCTATGCTTAATGCAACTTCTATGTACAAGAATCAGAGACTGTTAACCATCTTCAGTTTCAATGTTGATTTACCAGAGAAATTGGGAGCTTACAACTGTCGAAGCCAAAAAGGTGACACTTTATTAACTAATTCCCTTCAAGACAATATTATCTACTAGGGAAATGCCCGCGCGTTCCGCAGATTTTAATATAGTTAAATATTAAACATGCTTTATTTTACTTGTTTTCAATTAGCATTGAAGGGTCCTAACTAATTATTAACTATATTAAGTTTTTTTAGTGTAAGTTCTTTCATATTCTAGTTATGTTTTTGTTTTGTATCATTATTATGTCTTTGTTTGAAGTTTTTTTCCCTCTTTTTTTAGTTGTAAAATAATATAAGGACAAAATTTTTGTAGTAACTAAACAATTTGAAATACATATGTGATGAAATTTATGGTTACAACGTAATATGTTGATGCTTTTTTGCCCGTTCAGATTTTCTAGACAAATTGAACAATCTCCTTCGTCTTCTTGCGTAGCCACTGCTTGTGTGATTTCTAAATCTCCAATAAGAATTTCGACATTCAATTTTGTTGAAACATTGGGGTTGCAATCTTTAATTTCAAAAGTAACTTTGAGAGTTTGTGCATTTTTTTTCTTGAATTATTGATGCAATTTGTGTTTGAATATAAGTGAATAGATGATTGGTTAATGAACTTGATCTTGCTTCATCGATGTCGTGAATGTGAGGTAGAAGTTGATGATCTCTTTGAAGCTGTTGGCATTTGGTAATAGTATTTGATTGTTGGAGAAATGGATTGTATAGTTTATGTTGTTTTTTCGACGATATAGCCGAGTAATTTTTAGGTGGAGATCATTTGTGTTTGGTAGTGGAGTTGTAATTCTCTCTGAATATATTTTGAAAATTACAACCATTGTAGAATTGGTAGCTATGAAAATTGATAAATGTTTGAAAACTTAAATGTATTGTTCTTATGTGAGTTGTTACTATTTATATTGTTTGTAGAATTTGTAGCAATTATTCCTTGATTTTTTTACTATACCATCTTAAATTTGTTTTTATTGTAATTAAGACCTATATTGATTTTGATATTTGTGTTGACCATGAGAAGTTGTAGCCGTTATAAACATTGTTAAGAGACATTAAAATTGTCTTTAAGACATTATATTTTTTGGTCATGGACTTAACTACACTTTGTTGATCTGACACATGAATGTGAACAAGTAAATACATAATGAGAACACAAATTTGTTAGTAATTTTGTGACATATTAAATTGAATCGGTTCTATCTTACCAAAAAGAATAAAAGTTACAGGCATGCATATCTTAGCAAAAAGGTTGAAGTCATGTATTGAAATGATAAATAACATGTTAAGTCATACATATAACAACTGATTCTACACAAGAGCAAAAGAGCCTTTTTCTTCCTAAGGATCTATTCATTTTTCCATTAACAGTCGAACCGACCAGAGAGAGATTGCTTTTATCACAGACCAGAAAGCCAGGAAAGAAAGCAGATATTGATGCTGAATGCACTTAACAAATCTCATGTCTGAATGCCTTAAACTTCGATTCCAAAGAAAGCAGAACTAGACTGCCAACAATCTGACGATAGAGAGTCTTCACCTTGTGGACCTGCTTTCACCTAATGGTAATCTTTGTCTTTTCTTCCTGGAATGTGATTGAGTAATCTTTGCAGTAAATTAATATTTCATAAAGTCTTTCTTTTAATGTAAAGGAATAAAATGTTGCTCAATAATAAAAAAATAAAAAAGGAATCGTCTAACATTATTATTTCATTGTAATATTGAAAAAGAAATAATGAATCATCTTCAAAATGTTCCTTTCTTAGTCTTGGTTTGCTTGGAAATTGTTTGGTTGTTATGAGTTGATCTTTTTTTGTAAATCCTGGTAGCTGGTGTTGTCTCTAGTTGAAGATTTTATGGGAGGTATTTTCTTAAAATGTTATTGCCATTATTTTTATAATGTTAGAAGAATATTAGACATACATGAGAAATAGTTTATATTCAACCTTGAAAAGTCTTCGGATTTATGCTTGTGACCAAGATGGTGATACATTCAAGTTTTTGTTTCTTCGAAAATCTGCTGTTTTCTCATCAGAAAATTAACCGCACCATTGGGTTCCTATTTAAACATATTTTTTATGTGAATTTGTTTACGGAAATATAAAGTAGAGATTAATTTTTTAAAAGGAAATTATATTTTTAGTACATGCATGGAAGAGCATCAGGGGCTGTGAGAAAATATTGGAGGAAGAAGCTAGGTTTTTTGTTTCAATTGGGAGGAGTTACGGGTTTTGTTTGCATAAATTGGTAAAAAGAAAAAGTTAAAACATAAATTTGTTTTAGTTGGGAAGAGTTACACTTGGAGTTTTTGGTTTGGATAAATTGGTAAAAAAGAAAAGTGAAAAAAATGGGGACACTTGGCAGTTTCTTAGAACTTGCTGAAAAATGTAACTCTTCTATATTATTAAGATATTATTAATTCTATGAAAGCTTTGAGTGAAAACAAGAATCTCCTTCCCTTTGTGGGATGGAGAATTTGGAAAACCAAAAACAGTTTAATCTTTCAGAGCAAAACTTCGCATATTCCACAAATTGTTTAGAAGATTAAACTAGATCATGATCACTGCCTTGAAGCAGGACAGGGAGAACATTATAATTGTCGGGAATTAGCTAAGAAAAAACACATCTCACAGCCCCAAGATACACCTACTTTCCATCAAATTTTATAGAATAATGCTGATCACTTCTGTTTTACAGATGGTTCGTGGAATGGAGAAAATGAAGTTGCAGGAATATGTTGGATTATCTGTAATAAGGCAGGTGAACAGCTACCCCATTAGATGCAGAGGTTGAAGCTTTAACAATGACATTATTAAAAGGCATAAAATTGAACTAGCGGAATGTGATGTTCTGTGGTGACTCTGTAGAATTATATCATCCACTTCAGTTTAAATAGAGACTTCCAGAACTGCATAAGCAAAAACCCATCCATCTCTATGCCAATGGAGGACATAATAAGCTTGATGATATCTAGGAAAGATTTGCAATTTATGAAGATTCCCAGAGCCTTGAATACTTTGGCAAATGAATTAGCAAGAACTGTCAGGTTAAATCAATCGAATTATGCCATCAAGTGGATCTGCTACTAAATTGTTAGTCATGTGTAATTCTATAAAATCATGTAAACGTTTATTCTCTTAATCAAATTTCACAGTTGACAAAACAAAAGAGTTTAGTTATTTTTTAATGCTGAATAACTTGAGAAAATAATTTTGTAGATGAACTGAAATTCTTATCATGGTAATATCTCAAACCAAACATTTAATCAAGTTATGAAGTGCAAACTGTAAAAAAATTAATTTAAATATATTTTTAAAAAAATCTGAAAATAAAGAGGTAATAATCCAATTTTTAAATTCGGGACGTGAGAATGAAATATAATATTTGTGTAATTAGTTAGTTGCTTAAACTTTTGACAAGTCAAAATCAAACAAACCCGGAAGCAAATTGGGCATTTCTGGGCTTTTAGAATTCTTATCATGGTAATATCTCAAACCAAACATTTAATCAAGTTATGAAGTGCAAACTGTAAAAAAATTAATTTAAATATATTTTAAAAAAAATCTGAAAATAAAGAGGTAATAATCCAATTTTTAAATTCGGGACGTGAGAATGAAATATAATATTTGCGTAATTAGTTAGTTGCTTAAACTTTTGACAAGTCAAAATCAAACAAACCCGGAAGCAAATTGGGCCTTTCTGGGCTTTTAGATTTCGGTCCACGAAATAAAAAGTAAAAAAAAAAAAACAATTATCAGAGCCAGGTTTCGATCCTGGGACCTGTGGGTTATGGGCCCACCACGCTTCCGCTGCGCCACTCTGATTTTTGTTTGAAATCTACACTTGTTTATATATCAATACAATTAGCTAATGGACTAAAGTAGAACCCGAGTTTGGACAAACCAATATTCATTGTTCAACATTAATGTACGGTTATATATAAACCAGACTCGTACCACTTGTTCAAAATAAGAACCAAGACTACAGAGTAATTTTCCAATACGAGATTCGATTTGCTTTAACTTGGTCTTCTTCTTCTTCTTGGGGAATCTCTGGGTAGTCCTAAGATCTCAATATCCCCAGGAAAATGAGTTAATTTCTTTGTGGTGAATCGAATTAACTCCGAAATAAAAAACATTGAAAAAGATGAGACGACGACCGGGAATCGGAGGATTGCAAAAGGCTGCGGCTGCTAGGGTTTGCTTTGCTTCTAAACCCGATCTTCAATTGTGGTTTCATACTAAAGCTCTCCTTTTGTAGGATCAATACCGTTTACTGGGTGAAAATGTTGCCAAGTTACGCACCGATCTCATGAAGGAACAGCTCGCCACTTTCCGATCTCAGCTTGAAGAATTCGCGCGCAAACACAAGGTAGCCTCCTTCTTCTTTTTACTTGGATTCCCAAATCATCTATGATTGTTAAATAGCACGCGTATGTTGCAGAATGATATCCGTAAAAACCCTGCCTTTAGAGCTCAATTTCACGATATGTGTGCTAAAGTTGGAGTGGATCCTCTTGCTTCCAACAAGGGTTTTTGGGCTGAGCTCCTTGGAATTGGTGACTTCTATTATGAATTGGGTATCTTGCTTTTCTTATTAGCTTGTTCATATTTCGAATTTCCCAATTTAGGAGGTTTACTCAATCCATTCTACAGGAGTTCAGATCATCGAAGTTTGCATGCTAACAAGGTCGCTTAATGGAGGTTTGATCAGCTTACAGGAGCTATGCAACCATCTTCGTCAGAAAAGAAAAAAAGATCGTGAAGCTGTCACCGAAGATGATTGTCTTCGTGCGATTAGCAAGCTAAAGGTTAGCATCGTCATTGTGTTCTTCCCATCTTTCTGTACAAAAAGACATGGCCTGGCTGATCTCTTGGACTTGATCATTCCTCAGGTGTTAGGTAGCGGATTTGAGGTTATAACGGTTGGTAAGAAAAAGCTCGTCCGTTCAGTCCCCACTGAGTTAAACAAAGACCATAATCAAATCTTGGAGTTGGCTCAGGTAATCAAACGTATAGAACAAGTACCAAAACATCTCTTCAAAGTATATAGCTGAATGTGTTGTGAATTCCAGGGTCAAGGCTTTGTGACTGTGGAAGAGGTACAAAGACGACATTCATGGACATCGGGTCGAGTTACAGATGCCCTCGAAACTTTATTAGAAGTTTGTCTTTTTGCTCTCTGTTCATCTCAGTGGGATATATTGTTTCGATACATATGATGTTAAAATTCTTGTTTTCAATACTTATTTCAGGAGGGTCTTGCGATGATTGACGATGGTCATAAAGATGGTAAACGTCGGTATTGGTTCCCATGTGTTTCTTCTGTTTATGCATCAAGTGGAGTTGATACTTGAAACTGCTACCCACTCTTCTTAATGTTATACTTGGTACATTTCACATTTTTCTTACGAGTGTTTTATCATCTGTAATATTGGCTGGCTATAAAGAAACTGCAATTTTTAACATGAAAATACAAATCTTGTTTGGATAGTATAACCAATGTTTAAAAGAAATGATGTCTGCTTATGCAGTTATGCGTATGATAGTCTGATGCATATGGCAAAATTCAAGTTACTTGAAATATGACACTAGAGCATGAGCTTTTAAAATTTTGGTTTGCTTTATTAATGTTGCATACCGAATCGATTCGGTTCGGTGAAACAGGAGTGAGTAAGAGAAGCCCGGGGAAAATTATAATCTGTCAGAATATTGGACCATGTCGACGCCTACATAACGTTACAATATTTGTATATTTTGCTTTTGTAAATATTTGCAAAATTCGAGTTACTATAATATGAAACTAGAGCAGGTTCCAGCGTATTAGTAGGCTTTGTTTAGTTCTCCTTGCTGGTCTCCTTAAGTTTTTATTATGTCGGTGTGCGGCTCCTCAGAAGGCTGTGGCCGATGACGGGTTTGCTTTTCTTCTTCCCTTTTATTGTTGTGTCCTGAGGTTGGGGTCGTGCTTTAAGGCCAGTTGCGGGAGTGCTTTGGAGGCGATTGGAAGTTCCGACTCGTTCGCGAGCCTCGGTGGCTTTGTTTAGCTAGTCGTCTAATTTTGCTTCCAAGTTTCCTTCTGTTAGTATGGGTTGTTGAGAGTTGAGCGGTACCTCTATTCTACTCTTCACGTTTCTTGGCATTTTAGTAGGTGTAGGCCTTGTTTTGGGTTCTTCAATTGGATGTCTACTTGCTGCAAATCATCTACTAGCCTCCCTCTGAGCTCCTAGGTTTTATGGGGTGGGTACAAGACTTTGCAGTGGGCTCGCCCGCAATGGCTTCGATGTGAGGACGTGGTTCTTTTTTGGTTTGTAGATGTCAGAGACTGTAGGCCATAAATAACAATATGTAAGAATTGTGGAGCTTGGTTGACGTGTCCCTTCTCACGGAGTCATCCCTGAACTTAGGCCTTTATTCTGCCTCGTGATTTGGAGAGTTGGTGTGGTTGTGTTTTCTGGTTTTGATGCTGCTTCTCTCTGCTCCACTGATGCCTTGCTGTTGCTGTGTGCGCATCAGATCAGTATGTTCATCTCCTACTCGTTTGAAGGGGTGTAGTTTATGGTCTTCATGTGCTCTTGATTCTTAGCTCAGCTTGAGCTCTTGCTGGTGTCGTGGAAGTACCTATGGAGTGAATTTGTGTCTTAGCTCTTGCTTTCAATTAATCCTTGGTGCGTGCCCTAATTTTAGTCGTCCTAGTGTAGAGTCGTGTCTGTTTTAGTATCTTTATATCATCTGATAAACTTTTGTATTAATTTTGGTAGAGGATCCTGTTTCTACCGATAAAGAATTCTGAAAAGTCGTAATTCTCTTCAACTTTATATTAAAAAATAAAAAAGAATATGAAACTAGAGCATGGGCTTTTGAAATCCCTTTTTTTTGGGAAAAATGCTGAAAAATACACGAATTTTACAACTTTTGCCAGAAAAAATATACGAATTTTTTGCGTTGCCATATTAATATACAAAGTGAATTTTCGTTTTCAAATTAATACACGAACCGAGAAATTTTATCTTTTTCATACACAGTGTCAAAATCAAATTTTGAAAATCCAATTTTGTCTTCATCATTCTTCCCCAAATCAATTTATTTTAAAGTTCGGAATAAAACCCAGAAATAAATATTTAAAAATGCAAAAAAAATTAAGATAAATTTTAAAATGTCCTATATTATTTTATAGGATTTTAGAGTTTAGAATATCAGATTTAGGGTTAAAACCCTAAAGTCTAAAATTCTAAACCATAAAAATGGTTTAAACCCCAAACCCCTAAAAATATAAATCTTAAAACTGAAACTCAAATACTTATTAAACACTAAACCTCAATTCTACAAATTTTCAACCCTAAATAAAAAAATTATTAAACCCTAAACGTTATAAATCATATTGGGTTACCCATTTTAAATCCTAAGTTTTAATTTAGGATTTTAAATTTTAGGATATAGGGTTGAAAATCTGTAGGGTTTGGTTTTAGTGTCTAATAAGTATTCGGTTTTAAGTTTTAAGTTTTTAGTTTTTAGGGTTCATATCATATGGATTTAAGGTCTGACATGTCTTTTGCATTTTTAAATATTTATTTGTGAGTTTTATTCAAAACTAAAAAATAAATTGATTCCGGGAAGAATGATGAATCCAAAATTGGATTTTCAAAATTTAATTTTAATGTCATGTATGAAAAAAACAAAAAAAATTCAGTTCGTGTATTAATTTGGAAACGAATTTCACTTTGTGTATTAATATGGTGACGCAAAAAGTTCATGTATTTTTTTTGCAAAAGTTGTAACGTTAGTGTATTTTTTTTTTTTTATTAATTTAAAAAAATTTAGAAGAACATTTATACGGGAAGAAACGGCGACGTATTCGCCAAATTTGTACGCCATTAAAAATTGAAGTTCTACTTCAAATTATGTACACAGTAGACGTTAGATCATTAATGACGCAACGTAATTAGATGATGACATTTGGGTAAGGTAAGGAAAACACAGAAGGAGCATGGCCAAATAATTCTGGTAAATCATCTTTCGTGAATCGGTGTATAATGTGTTGTGGATCATGTCGTTTCTTGTTGATGGACGAAGTTCAACGATATGCAAACATAATGTTGTTACTAACAAGTTTTTAAGGGCTAATTTGGATGATGTAATCTTATTTCTGTCACCATCTGGCACCTGGTTGTTATTCATTACCTATTTAAAGTTTATATCAAATTTAGTTTACAGGAATTATTAAAATGTTAAACTTTTGTAATAAAATGTAAAATTACTCTAAAATATCGCTTTATAGATCTCTTTAAAGAAACACTAATAGGCATTCTTCTTTTCTGTACATTTTTCTATTTTGTCATTTACACATCTTATATAAATTTGTGAGTGGAAAAATTATAGGTGTCAAGTTCCCAATGATTATACAGTTTTTTTTATATTTTAAAAGAAAAAGATTATGTGTCAAAATACTATTGGATGTGTGACATGTCATTAAAACCCGTTTTAATTTCTCTACGGTCCATAATGATAAAAAGAAGTTTTTATTAAAAAAAGAAATTTGAATTAGTTTCAAAAAATATACTCATTAAAAAAACAAATGATTAACGATAAAACAAAATTATTTGGAGCCTCCGCGTGGGAAATCCCTGTGTTTATTTGTAAATTTTCGCGTTGTCGAAAACTATTTTAAAATTTAAGTGTTTTGACTATAAGATCATCTATATATATAGAGAGAGAGAGAAGAGAAAGAGAATGACAAATATACCCAATTTTACATACCCACTAACCACATATAATAACACCCCTTTTTTTAATCACATATATCCACCCTTTTTTATTTTAATGTCATTATATCCTTCATTTACCAAAACTATTTTTCATTATAAATGATATATTTGTTAGGGTTTAGGATTTTAGGATTTAGGGTTTAGTAAAATTATAGAGTTTATGATTTACTTAGGGTTTAGGATTTAGGGTTAAACCCTTATAACTTAGGCTTTAATTTTTAATAACTATTAGGGTTTAATTGTTAGGATTTAGAGTTTATATTTTAGGAGGTTAGGGTTTATTAGGGGTGGAAAGACTTTTTAGGGTTTAAGATTTTAGGGTTTAGGGTTTAAAAACCCTAAACCCTAGATCATAAACCTTAAAACCCCATAAATAGTTAATATTTAAATACGAGTATTTTAAACTTCTTACAAGAAAAAAAACTAAAAGGAATGAAGGTCGGTATATGTGATTAATGAGATAAAAAATGGGTATATGTGGTTAAGCCCTATATATATATATATAGCTAAAGTCATGAATTATTTGGATTCCCTGGCGGAAAATTACTGTGTTTTTTTTTTTTGTTAATTTCCGTATAGGTTGATGGCCGACAAAATTTTTTAATTGAACAACCATTTTTTTGAACCCGTTTTTAAGTCCATTTTAATTTGTCCCTTTTTTTTTGCTACAAATATGTGATGTGCTTCTGAACTCGGTTTATCAATCTCCCACTGCAAGAGTCGCCCGAGTTTTATCAATTTCCCAGTTTTTAGGATTTAGAGTTCGTTTAGAGAACCAAAGTTTAGGATTTAGGATTATAACCTTATATGCTTAGGGTTAGTTTTACTTGGGTTTAACTGCTTAAGACTTAAGGTTTTAAGGTTTATATTTGAGTGATTTTCGAATAAAGATCTTTTTGGTGTCTAGGATTTTAGGGTTTAAGGTTAAAACTATAAACTTAGATCCAAAACTCTAAAATCCAAAAAAAAAACATTATAAGACATTTTTAAAATACTTAAAAATGCTAATTTGCTTCAAAAAATAAAAATGGTCTTTTAGGATTTAGAGTTCATTTAGGGTTATGGGGTTTAGGGTTAAAAACTTATAGGGATAAAGTTTATTGTTGCTTAGGTTTAAGATTTAAGGTTTTACGGTTTAGATTTTAATGATTTTTGAATGGAAATCTTTTTTGGTGTTTAGGATTTTAGGGGTTTTTAACCATAAACCCTATATCCTAAACCCTAAAATCCGATAAACAATGTAAGACATTTTTAAATATTTAAAATGGCAATTTACTTTTGAAAGTACTTAAAATGCTAATTTGCTTCAAAAAAATAAAAAGATGGTCTTTTAAAATATAAAGTTCATTTAGGGTTACATGGTTTAGGGTTTAGGGTTTAAATCCTATAGGGTTAGGGTTTAGTGTTACTTGGGTTTAAGATTTAAGGTTTTAGGGTTTAGATTTTAGTGGTTTTTTAATGGAAATCTTTCTTGGTATTTATGATGTTAAGGTTTAGGGTTTTAACCCTAAACCCTAGATCCTAAACCTTAAAACCTTAATCCTAAAAAATATTATATGACATTAAAATATTTAAAATGGTAATTTACTTATAAAATGTAGAAAAAAAATGGTCTTTTTGAAAAAAAATTACACAAAAAATGGTATTTTTAAATTAGAGTTGTTTATTTTTTAGTTACTGTATCAGTTTTCACCACATCTTTTTCAAAATATTCAAGTTGATGTGGTTTCACGCGGTTAAGAAACTCATGTATGATGATTTCCCAAATAAATTAGAATGAGATTTGACATGTCGAGTGATTGGTCGTATCAGTTTTGTGCCAAATGTGTGTGGAGAAATTTATCATCTAATAATATTGTTCAATATCGTGAGAGGTCCTACGATTTTTGAAGAAATCCTAACAATTGATGGAAGAATTTTCAATTTTTAAAAAACAAATATTATGCACTAGGTTTGGTTGAGTAACTTTTAGTNCAATTTTTAAAAAACAAATATTATGCACTAGGTTTGGTTGAGTAACTTTTAGTTTTTTGGTTTTTATGTCATTATTTACATTGATTTAGTTTAAGTTGAGTATTTGCCTAATGTTATAACGTTTTAAGTTCAACTAATTTTTTAGGAATGTGTTTTAAATAATTATACCGCGCTTTAGCGCGGACACTACCTAGTTTTGTATTATTTTATACATGTAAGAAGGATTCATTAAAATATGTGATCTTGTTCAAAAATGAAAACAAATATTCTGTAGTTTCCTGTAAACAAATTATTATTCAATAAAAATTCCAATTTTATCGTTTACAATTTATACATTTCATAAAATTTGTTCATAATAAATAAAGAAGAACAAAATGTTTTAAATGGATTTATTTTTTTAATCTTATTTTACCTTTTCTTTTTAGAACTATTTTCTAAATTATAATATGATAATACACATTTTTTCATTGTTTTCTAAAGTTGAAAAAGTTCATTTTATTACAATTTTTAAGAAGGATTTTTTTTTATTTTTTAAGTACTTCACAAAATTCTTCCTTTTGTCCGTTTTCCAATTTTGTCATTTATACCTTTTATATGTTACAAAATTTTATCACTTTCTATTACACTTCTTACAAACTAAAAAAAAAAATATATTACTTTTTATCAACCACCCATTTATACATTATATGAATGTTCCAAAGTTAGTTATCCAATTTGAAAAATAACTATTTACATAGATAAATTCTGAATATATTATACGTGAAGAACGTGTTAAGTAGTCCACCTTACATTGTCATAAACAAATTATATAGATAAATTTGACAAATTATATGAATGTTCCAAAGTTCGCTATCCAATTTGGAAAATAACTATTTACATAGATAAATTCTGAATATATGATACGTGAAGAACATGTCAAGTAGTCCACCTTAGAATATGAATCATGCTAGATGAAAGTTGGGGAGAAGGATGAAAACATCCTCGAGTTCACAAAACATGTTCAGCGTGATATCGAGTGCGGGTCATTCATTTGGTTCTTGAATAAACTTCACTCATTCCAAAAAAATATCTGAAAACAATAACATGGTATATCTCGCTTGAGTATGATGGTCATTGTCCAAATGAGAGCCTCTACCTCAGAGTGTACTGACAAAAGGCTTCTCATAGTTCCTATCTAACCTAAGAGCATTATCCGATCCCCTTTACAACATGTCTAACCTAACTTAGAGGTTAATCCGAGCTCTTCCATGAGCCATATATCTTGCAATCTTGCAATGCGTACCAGATAGTTGAGATTCTTGGGTTAAAACCTCTGTTTGATCATAATTGTTTGAAAAGTATGTGTCATTCTATGGTAAACATTCACTCTCCACAAGCTTTAAAATCTTTGTAGGTTTGAACTTAACTCCTTAAAAAAAAATCCTTTTATTCATTGATTTTCAAATGAACCACAAAAGCCGTGGGCTCTCTCTCGAATCTATATCACTGTTTTGTCTCGAGAAATAGCGCCTGAATTAGTAATCTACATTGTCATAAACAGATCCACTCGGAAATGTATTATCGTTTATTATTATTTTTTTGTGTAAATTTCCAGGTTTGAATTCCTTACGGACAATCAGATAAAATGTGATATATTATTTCCTCCGCTATTTCACATCTTTTACATCGGGTGTTAATATCTATTTCTCGGTCTTGTTAATGACATAAAACCGCCAATGAACAATTCACCATTTGCCAGTAAAAACAAAAAAATCTTTGAGGAACATTGAATTGTCCAAATATGAGCCTTCCGTTTTGTTATACTATGCTCCCCAATGTGTGTGTTTATATATATGTATAAGTTTTAGATTTTATGAATTGTCAAATTACCTTATTGTAGTGTGGTCGAACTAAAAGACCTCATATGAATTGAACTTGTGGTTGCATCAACTGATGTAAGAATGAGATATTCCAATCCCTTGAGGTCTTGTCAAATAATTGATTAACCGCCATGTGTGGGTAAAATTTACTACTTGTACATTGAGAGGGTCTACGGAACTCGTCTTAAAACCATTAAGAAATTTTGTCACCAGTGATCCTAGAAATTGGTATAAAATCGCCAAAGTTGCTCGGCCAATAAGAATGTGTTGAAATTTTCTAAGGACCGGAAAGCCCACCCTCATTTTTCTATAAACATAGTTTATTCCATGAATTCCAAATGATCCCTCATTTCTTTTCTATAAACATAGTTTGTTTCATGCATTCCAAAGGATACCACGATTTGTTCCATTAGAACTACACCAAAAATTTGAAATTACACTGTTAAATTAGAAGCTAACTATTGGAGAAGTTAAATCATGACATTACATGGTTTGGTAAGACAAACACCACTGATTTTATTGTAATCTCCTTAATCCCTTTTAACAAAAGTTTGGATAATCATCCATTCACTCTACCATGAAGCTTCTCAAGGTTATGATAAAATGAATGAATACCAAGCAAATTTTAGCCCTCTTTTCACCTTTTCCAAAACATTTTTACCAAATGTTATTGAAGATTTATCAAAATTAATTTTTTATCCATGTACTTTTTCATATGCCCCTATAAGGAGTCCGGATTGTCCAATACATTATGCTTCGAACAAGTGACGAAAGAATAAACTATAATATGTGAAAAGGATGTGAAATAGTTAGACTACCTCGAACTATTTTTTAACTTGTTGAAGTTTTTTCCAACTTCTTTTCCCCTATATTAGGAGTAATGAGTTCAGTATATAAAATAAAGGAATATGAGAATAAATGGACACACCGCAAATCCCACTTTGGTAAAACCAGGTTCTCCATATTTAATATCTGAAAAGACACTGATTTTACACACTGCATAATCCACGAAAAACTCATTTTTTGTGAAAACCTAATATCAGAAGCACCACTTCAAAATTCCACTCGATCATGTCATATGTTTTACTTGTGTTCGTTTTAATAGGGACGTATCGCTATTATACTCTTCATTGAAGAGAAAATGAATGCCGTGCTCCTT
>OVAP01002871.1:0-18144 GCA_900406295.1 Aurinia saxatilis
GAAATACTATAGATTGTGATGTCGTGTGATGTTTTATATAAGTTGGTGTATTTTTAGACCATTACGAATTCTTTGTGAGTCTATAGTCACATGCTCCAACATTTGGTGTCTAAATAGGCAGCTTTTTCTTTTTCTATATGGTCTGGTTTCAAAATTTGGCTTTCCAGACATCGTTTTCGGGTTCACCACATCGCATGTGAACTCTTTGATCTGCTACACGTCCAGTCGAAGGAAGCTACACATATGTTGCCAGCTTGTGCCTTCCATTCACAATCTGCATATTCCCTCAAGAATCAGAAATTGATGTATATAATATGATTACCGGATACATCAAGATTCTGGTGAACATTTTAATTAGGTGCATAGAACTTGCAGTGTGAACATTTTACAACTTTAGAATCATATAGAATGTATTGAATTGTGTCTGAGAACATGAAGGAAAGGAAGAGAAGCTGAGGAAAGTACCAGGCGGAGTGCTGCAACATAGCCTTTGATCATCAATATGTGTAACATCAAGTCCGATAAACCAAGTTCTCCGCCTCTTCCAAGCTCTCTTCATGGTCTAGTAGTGAAGCAGCCAAGTTCTCGTCATTTTTGTCGCTGCTAAAATAGTTTATAGTAAACAATGATTCTCGACTTTAAGACCCAAGCAAATAACATCCTCTCATAAATGTATAAGAAGTCTTATATCAGTACCAGATTGTTGGTATATAATTATTATCTATGTCAGGAGAATTACAACCATTCTCAGTCACTTCTGCAGATTGGATGTATGAGAAGTCTGAGTAAATCATCACATAACCATGAAAATCGAAATTTCTAGCATAATGAGAAACAAAGATGGAATCTGACACATAACTTAGACTTCCATTAGCTCTGTTGCTCAACCAATTGAAATCGCCAATATCCAGACCTGAACTTAGGGCTTTAATAACCAAGGTCCCATTATAACAAACTTCTTCTGCAAACTTTACGGTTGAAGCTTTTTAATACAACTCTTTATGTCATCTAAACTGAGGAAAAAATAGACATGAATTAACGAAGCAATCAACACTATATCAGCTTGAAGAACCTGGAACTTCATAGTGAAGCACCACACAAAATCAATAACAGTTACCTGTACAGACGCATCCAACTATCCAGATCATCACCACTCTCTCCGAAGACAATTTTCTTAAGCAAGGCTGGTAATTCTTCACCATATAAATTCTTTAACCACCAAGGAAAATTGGAGTTCGCAGGTCCATGAAAACGTCTAAATTCCATGTGCATCGGGACAAGATTTTCCATCATAAGATGTCCAATCTTCGTCGTTGCTTGAGTCATATATATATCTACATTGTAGCTATAATGATAGATTTCTCTACTGTAAACTCTCTCTTTATTGATTTCAAAGCGTTGTACAACTCATCTCACAAAATGCCATAAACCAAATGAATGAACAGTCCTACGGAAACCCTCTTTATATACTAGAGGTTCCCAATACAAACTATTCTAACTGTCAGTAAAAAACCCTCTTTATATATTAGAGGTTCCTAATACAACTATTCTAACTGCCAGTAACAAACTTAACCGCCTAATCTTCTCTTCTTCTCCTTCCTTTACTTCGGCTTTTGCCTTCTCACATATTGACGCCATGGCTTATCAATACGCCCCCCCATCTCCAGACAGCTTGTCCCCAAGCTGGAAAGCAGGAAACTGCCTAACCATATCTCGTACCAACATCAAACTCTGCTCATGAGCAGGTAAACCTTTCCAAGAGACCAACGCTTCCAAGTCACCCTCCGCGTTATAACGAATCTTTAGCACCTCCTCTGGTTCAACCACAAACTCATCCAACTCATTTAAAACGTGAGGTAAAGGATTAACCAAGTGATGCTTACCCAAGACAGGTTTTAATAATGAGACATGAAATACATGATGAATTGCAGATCCCATAGGTAACTGCAGCCTGTAAGCGACTGCACCCACACACTCCGAGACAGGAAAATGGCCATAATACTTAGCAGCCAGCTTCTGGCAGAGTCGTTTAGTGACTGACTGCTGTCTGTAAGGCCGAAGTTTAAGATAAACTTTATCTCCCACCTGAAACTATAAATCACGTCTATGCTTATCAGCATTATTCTTCATCAATTCCTGAGCCCTCACCAAATGCCCTTTAATCTCATCTAACATCAAATCTCTTTCACTGAGTAACCTCTCCAATTCCACATTCTTGGTGGAACCATGTTCAAATTTAACCAATAAGGGAGGGTCTCGTCCATACACCACACTAAAGGGAGTAGTCTGAAGAGATGTGTGAAAGGAAGTGTTATACCAAAGTTCAGCCCAATGCATATATGTAGCCCAAGTACGAGGATGATCTGAGGCAAAACATCGCAAATATGTTTCCAAGCATCTATTCAGGACCTCTATCTTACCATCAGCCTCTGGATGGTAAGCAGTGCTGAAATTCAGCTTCATTTTAGCTAACCTGCCACATTCTTTCCAAAAAGTGCTTTGAAATTTTTTGTCTTTGTCAGTGAGTAAAGAATCAGGCGTACCATGAAGCCGTATCACCTCCTCCGTAAACTTGATGGCTAGAGTTGAAGCAGTGAAGGGATGACTGAGCTTTAAGAAGTTAGCATACTTACTCAATCGGTCCACCACCACCAAAATCACATTGACACCTGAGATTTTGGTAACCCTTCAATGAAGTCCATGGAGAGATGAGACCGGATTTGATCAGGAATGGGCAACGGCTGAAGCAATCCAGCAGGTGTCAATGTGGAATACTTGTGAGTTTGACAAACTCCACACTCAGCTACATACTTCTGAATATAATCCCTCATCTTTTTCCAATGAAATTGAGTTTGGACGCGCTTTAATGTCTTCAAGACTCCAAAATGACCACCCTGTACTCCATCATGAAATTCTTGCATAATCAAAGGTAAATGCACAGAAGTTTGGGGTAAGCAAAGCCTGCCTTTGTAATACAAATGACTCTGCTTCACTGTATACCCATCTTGACTCAAACTCCCCTCTAACACCTGAGTCTTTAACTGGTTCAACTCATCAGTTTGCTCAATCTCCGTGTACAACTCTTGTAAGTGAAGAGACTGAGGAATGGTTAAGGCCAACAACTGGGCTGCTGTAAATTGAGGAATCTGTGCAGTGACAATCCTAGATAATCCATTTGGAGCCTTGTTCTCAATACCAGGCTTATACTCAATCTCAAATTCATACCCCAAAAGTTTGGTCAACCACCGTTGATAATCCATAGAAACTTCTCTCTGCTCAAGCAAGAATTTCAAACTCTTTTGATCAGTCCTCACCAAGAATTTAGTACCAAACAAGTAGTACTTCCACTTCTGAATGGCCATCACAATGGCCATCAATTCACGTTCATAGATTGGCTTCAGTTGCTCCTTCTCAGTAAGACCATGACTAAAGTATGCAATAGGGTTGTTGTGTTGCATCAATACTGCCCCCACACCAAAACCGGATGCATCAGATTCAACCACAAACTACTGACTGGAATTAGGCAAAGCTAATACTAGAGCAGAAGCCATTGCTGCCTTTAATCTGTCAAAAGCACCTTGAGCCTTATCAAACCAGTCAAACATGTCCTTCTTCAATAAGTCTGTCAATGGCTTGGTAATAGCCCCATAACCGTAGACAAATCTTCTATAATAGCCAGTTAATCTAAAAAACCCTCTCAACTCCTTAATATATTTTTTTGTAGGCCATTGTACCATAGCTAATGTTTTACTGTCATCAGTAGCTACCCCCTCTGCAGATATGATATGCCCCAAATAATCCACCTTATCCTGGCCAAAAGAACATTTCTTTAAATTGGCATAAAGCTGGTGATCTTTAAGAATTCGCAGAACTATACGCAAATGCTCCTTATGATCAACCAAAGAAGCACTATAAACCAAGATATCATCAAAGAATACAAGAATAAACTTCCGGAGATAAGGCCTGAAAATCTCATTCATGAGACTCTGAAAGGTAGCTGGGGCATTAGTTAAGCCAAATGGCATCACCAAGAACTCATAATGACCATCCATAGTCCTGAAAGCAGTCTTCTCAACATCTCTTTCCCTCATACGAATTTGATGATAGCCTGATCTTAAATCCAGCTTAGAAAAAACCCCTGCACCCTTCAATTCATCAAGAAGTTTGTCTATCATGGGAATGGGAAATTTGTCAGGCACTGTAGCTCGATTCAAAGCTCTATAATCCACACAAAACCTCCAACTCATGTCTTTCTTCTTAACCAATAACACTGGACTCGAAAATAGACTATTACTTGGGCGAATAATGCCTGCCTCCATCCTCTGTCTCACCATCTTCTCCATTTCTTCCTTCTGCGCATGTGGGTAACGGTATGGTCTCACACTTACATGCCCACAACCAGGCACCAAGTTGATAGCATGTTCCCTGCCTGTACTGGGGGGGGGGTAAGGAACTTGGCTCCTCAAACACTTCTGGAAACACAGATAACAATTGTTGAATAGCTGGAGGAACAACTGTCAACTGAGAAATGGATATCTCAGTCTCCTGCCAGGTCTCCGTTCTCAGAGCTAACTATGCATTGCACTTTTTATCAGGTATATGTAGAGTGGGATCTCCTAGCAATGTGACCATCTCCCCATTGTGCACAAAAGATAATTCGTGTCTTTCCCAATCCATGAGACACTTTCCTAAAGTACGCAGCCATTGAACCCCTAATATAATATCAGCACTGCCAAGTTCCAACATCATAAAATCTGCCTCGAATTCTAATGCACTGATCCCAAACTTCACACGTCTGCAGACACCCATACCTTTCACCACCAAACCATTGCCCAATAATACTTCCCAAGAAGCCTGGAATTGAGTCTTCAATTTAGTCTTTTGAACTAAAGTGGAAGCAATAAAATTGTGAGTTGCCCCACTATCCAACATTACCACCATCTCTGTCTTCCCAATACGACCTCTCAGCTTTGTGGTTGTTAAGGAATTTACTCCCAAAAAAGCATTCAAAGACAGTTGAGCCATCTGGGGTTGTAACAATATCTCTTCCTCCGTATCCTCCTCTACTGGTGCTGCAATCTCCAATTCATACCCACTGACCACCAACATAACTTGTAACTCCTTCCTCTTGCAAATGTGGCCAGGACCAAACTTGTCATCACATTTGTAACAAAGGCCTTTCTGCTTCCTATCCTCATATTCTGCAGCAGATAAATTCCGTCTCCCACTCATGTGTGATGATGCAATACTTGATTGAGATCTTCCTTGAGAACCGCCAGAACTAGTAGAAGCAGGACCTGGATAAGGTCTTTTCTTCCAAGTACTAGTCCCAGGTGTTATGGTCTTGGTACGAAACTGCGGTGTAGTAGGCATGTGAGAGAACTCACCTTCTTTGACTAACGCACCTTCCACCATGCGTGCAATAATACTAGCCTCCATCTCCAAAGCAGTATTAATCAAGGAAATTAAACCCACAAGTTTCAACATCCCCACCAACTCTTTAAGCTCAGGTTTTAGGCCTTTCTTGAAGATAGCAATCAAGCTCTCATCATCCAAATCACAGATCTGGGATGATAAATCCTCAAACTCATTCACATAGTCTTCCACAGTGCCTAATTGTTGGAGACTAAAAAGTCTATCTCTAGGTGATAGCGTTTTAGATCTTCCAAACCGTAACAGCACTTTCTCCTTAAACTTCTTCCAATCCGCGAAAGGACAACGCCTAATTTCCCAGTTATACCAGCTAAGAAGTCTTCCTGAAAGACTCAAAGAAACTAGCTCCAACTTCTCTTTATCAGTATACTTCCCTAACTCGAAATACCTCTCCACAATATTCAACCAACCATACGCATCAATACCTTCAAAGATTGGCATATCCACTTTCTTAAGCATCGAATCCCTACTTCCCGAAACATACCCACGCGATTTGAATCATCAATTAACATATTTGGTTCCGGATTCGAAGAATGTACCTCGGGTTGCAAAACTGGTTGTTCACTACCGCCACCGAGCTGTTGCGACGACGACGCTGAAGATTGTGTAGCTTCGCCGAGACGTTGAAGCAGCTGCGCGAGCTGATTACTCATCAAATCAAGACGTTCAGAATCCTTCGCATGCGCCTTACGAATCTCCGACGTCTCTCTCTTTGAATCTTGCAATTCCTTCGCGATCTGGTAAACTCTCGCCGTGAGACCACCGTCTCATGAACCGTCCGATGACCTAATATTTGGCATCTTGAAGTCAGCTTACCGCACCAATTGATAGATTTCTCTACTGTAAACTCTCTCTTTATTGATTTCAAAGCGTTGTACAACTCATCTCACAAAATACCAGAAACAGAATGAATGAACAGTCCTACGGAAACCCTCTTTATATACTAGAGGTTCCCAATACAAACTATTCTAACTGCCAGTAACAGACCCTCTTTATATACTAGAGGTTCCTAATACAACTATTCTAACTGCCAGTAACAAACTTAACCGCCTAATCTTCTCTTCTTCTCCTTCCTTTACTTCGGCTTTTGCCTTCTCACATATTGACGCCGGGGCTTATCATATAACCACTCAGCACACCCCACTCTTCGTCCAAAAAACTAAAATCATTCAGAAGACTCAAAAACAAACAGTCCTAAAAACATTTACCTTAGCACCATATCTCGGCTTCTGGTTATAATCATTAATTGATCCTTTATATTTGAGCGCAACTTTGTATATGTTGCAGGTCAAAATCAGAGAGTTCAGAAGTTGAAGAAAAGGATAGGTTGCAAATCAAACTGAAGAAGTTATTTAATGGACTCACCTGTAAGTTTCCTTGCAACAGATCGAACATCAATATTTACAGTCACAAGGTTCAGAAACTGATCATCTTCGATCTTTTTCACCAATATTCTGTTTGCCTAAGATACATAGTAGGACTCTGTGAATGCAGATGAACTAAATAAACGCCCAGATGAATTCACAATCCGAAAGGTCAAAGGGCGTATAGTTGATAATAGTTTCCTTTTCTTTTCACTCAATGTTTGAAAACTTTGACGCTTAGAGCCGATAGTAAGTTGAAATTACCTCAGAGTGTTCTTTTTCATGCTCTTTGTAAAGATTAGCAATCCTGCTTGTGACTCTTATCATTATCCTCGACACTTACATACATGAAACTTAGATTTTCGAGTTAAGACTGGAAGATAATAACCACAAAACTCAAGAACCATGACCACCACAAGGCATAATACTGTTATAAGAATTATAGAATTACCTTACAGAATTACCTTCACATGAGATGCTTATATGGGCAGTTGCAAAGAACCGATATACAATTACCTTAACTGTAAAGTTTTGAATGAGGAAGCTTACACGAAGAACCGATATACAGTTTCCAGGATGTGAACCGGTTGCAATGCGAGAAACTTCTTAGACCGAGTTTCCATTTGAAAGAACGTCCCACTATAAAATCATAAAAGTTGTCAGCTTGATAACACAACTTTAAACACCAAATTATTTTGCTGTCTATATCCACCATCAATGGAGGTCGAAGCTAATATTCCTGGGAAATGTCTCCCTAAAACAGAGATATCAAAGGATAGGTATCAGTTGTGACCCAAGATGCCAAACCACCGAGAAATGAATAATTATAAACCGTGTGCAATACTATACCCATGTGTGCTGATGATAGATTATTAAAAGCCATTTTAAGTAGACCCCCGTTACCATCATTTGCAGCAAACTGTGGCGTGAAGCTGAAAGAGAAAAAAAAAATAGAGTTATTAAGAATCTTGCACATCAACACCATTGGTGTTCTTATTAAGATATGACAGTAAATCAGAGATTCAAATCGGGTTGTTAGTTATTACAACCATAGACAAAAACTAAGGCACAAAGAAAAATAGATAGCTACCATGTACCCTTTGGACAGGCTGGTCCAAGTTTAAGTTGCTTCCCAGCAATCTCAAACCCATTTAGTCCTTGAAGAGCGGCCTCTGTGTCTCTAACATCAAAGAATGTATATCTGTGAATTCTCATGCATCGTTCTACGAAGCTGCAAATAACAAATAAAACATTTTTTTTGTCGGAATAGTAGCTTTTATTAATGGGAAAATTAACCAGGATTTGCTAGTGCACGTAGTGCATTTTTAGCAATGTCATATGCGATAGAGTTTGCAGATCGAGGAACAAAGGAAAATAAAATGCAGGAAAACAAAGGTATAAAGTTCTGGATGTCTTGAAGAGTTCCAAATGCATCCGAATACGATCCTTTAGAATTGATGAGGTGAACTAATTGTTGTGAATCTGAGTTGATCTTCACAGATAAGTAGTTTGATCTCAATAGGTCCTGGAGAGCAGAGAGGATAGCCAGAGCTTCCGCAGCAAGCACCGATGGTGTATGTCGACGATGGGAGGAGCCTTGTCGTACATTGGTCTCCAAATTGGTTCTAATATTCCATCCAAAGCCCGCAACCTTTAAATCAACCCTCCAAGCAGCATCCACATTACAAATAAATTCAACCGGAGTCTCATTAACTTGATGATGTGGTACATTGCTCAGTGGAGCAAAGGACTCTGTTTGAGCTGCTGTCCATTCTTTCGCCGCATAGCATGCTCGTGCTATAATCGAGCTGGGATCCTCGCTTAAATTATTAAATACCAGAAGGTTTCTGGATTTCCAAATGGCCCATGTTATCCAGGGATAGAGGGTCCCAAATTCAGACCTGTAGGAGGAAGAGTTTTCACCTGACGTAGTTGAGTAAATCGTGTAGTGATTGGCGATGTAGTAGTAAATGATAATCTTGTTGCGAGTGGGGCTTGGTCCCATACCGTTGTCGCAAACGGGCAATCAAACAGGAGATGTGTGATTGTTCCATTGCATCACATCGGTTGCATTTGGGTTCCATGGGTATAGTGCGTTGAATCAGAGCCGCTTTTGTCGGAAGTGCATCGTGTGCTGCTCGCCACATAAAGTGCTTGATTTTGGGAGTTATGGGTAGTTGCCAGATTTGTATAGACCAGGCGAAGGTCTGTAAAATGCTCCACAAGAGCTGGCTGAGGAGTCGCATTGCGCGCCACCTTATATCCAGACTTAGTCGAGTAAGTTCCATTAGGAGTAAAGACCCAACTGTCTCTATCTTCAACAGGAGAGCAACTTGGAACGATCGAAAGGACCTCATCTAGGTGATGGGGAATTATTTCCTGGATTTTCTCTTTGCACCAGGTATTAGATGCATGGGATTTCAATTCAGAGACAGTAAGCTTGAGTTGTCCCTGTGGAGCAGGTCCGAGCACTCGTTTTGGTTTAGAGGTGGAGAGCCACGCATCGTTCCATATTAACGTTTGTGAACCATCACCAATAATTCTTCCCAGACCTTGTTTTAATAGGTCCCTTCCTATAATAATTCCTCTCAAGCCATGGGACATCGAGGCAGATATATGGCAATCCAAAAAAGTAGAGTTTTTGCAATACTTACCGAATAAAACTCTGGCCAGTAAACTATCAGGAGTAGTCAACAATCTCCAGCTTAACTTAGCCAATAAGGCATCATTACAGGCTTCCATATCTCTAAAAGCCAAGCCTCCATCTTTTGTAGGAAGAGTGAGTTTGTCCCATGCCACCCAGCTAATTCTTCGTTTATCTGGTTTTATATCCCACCAAAACCGAACCAAGGTTGATTGAATTCTTTTACAGAGGGACAAAGGGATCTTGAAGCATGACATGGTGTAATTTGGGATGGGGGCTAAAACAGATTTCAGGAGGGTGTGTTTTCCTGCCGAAGATAGAAATCTATTTGACCAACTGATACTTCTATGCTTCATACGGTCAACAATAGATGTAAAGAGATCCTTCTTTTTTCGACCAAAGTGTTCATGCAAACCTAAATACTTTCCAATGCCTCCCTCCTTTTCAATTCTTAGAGTACGTTTTGCTGCTGCTTTGGTGGATGGCGGTGTCTTTGTTAGTTATCTACGACTAACAAATATAGCATAACTATCAAAATCACAAAGTCACTTAACCGTCAAAACCACAAAGTTACTTAACCGACAAAATCACAAAGCAAATGCAAGGAGAAAATTAGTGAGCAAACCTCTTTAATTTCTCCACACGAGCTGACTATTCTACGAAGCTCTTGGTTTGATATAGAAGAATCAAGATTATTAACAAACAAAGCTCCTTCGTTGGTGTTCTCTTTTGAAGAAATTTCCTTGAGGAATATTAAAACGTCTTGTGGACAAATTGGGAGCTAGAAACTGGTGGCAGCACATAAAACCATTCCATTTGGTTCATGCCGGCTCTTATACGAAGTCACACGGATTCCAAATTCATCCAAATCCCGAGACAACCGTTGATCGAGTGTTGTTAAATGTACTAACACTCACGCAGAAGTTGCTAACCATTATTTGAGTAAGTCTTATCATACTTCTCTTCCCTTCCGGCGATGGAGTCACTGAATTGCATTCAGATGGTTACACTTAATGGTTATCAAAGCTAATTGATTAAGATATTAAGAATGTAATTACCTCCTCTGAAATTATGAGATGACGTTGCTGGTTTTAGTAGAGCAGAGAATCTCTCACACATTCTCTGGAGATTAGTGAACCAATGTGTTCATCTCCAAAAGCTAATCCTTTATGAACTTCATCTTTGAACATCTCATGAATTGGTTCTTGCTCCTCGATTTTAACATGTTCAATCCAAGTAACATGTTGCGTATATCCAAAAGATGTAATCAAATATATTTGAGATCCTAAAAATAAACAATACACACCTAGGAATAGCCACTGGACATGTCTTGAATCAAGCAACCAGAAGGAAATTGATAAGACTGAGACTGAGATGCAAACTGAGGAAACTCGTAGGAGACATTTACAATTTGACTTCATGGGTCCTTGAATCTTCTCTCTCTTACGCAATACCTTATCCATCTAAATCTGGGGTTTATGGTCGAGAAAGATGGCTCCTTGAAACTCAAACTCCAGAATCGGGAAAAGCCCAAAAAACTCAAACGACACCGAAAATTGTGAAAATTATTTTGGGATGCAATAAAAAATTTGAAAAAAGCACTCTCCCTAGTTTAAACAGTAGATTCCAAATATGCAATTCATTTGAACTAATTTGATCATGATAGAAGGATGTCAAAATTTGGGGATTTCTCTAGAAAGTACCTAGTTCTGAAGATGAACTCTAATTTCAATTGACGTATTTCTGATATTTACTTTTTCATCAGCCGTGTAGGATTTGACATCAGCAACTCTAAATTTGATGTTATAAACTTTTGCATTGCAAAATCTGTGCAGCTCACACATGTTTTTTCAATAAAGCATATTCTCAAATATAAAAAAGAATAACACACACATCTTGACCCAAAAAAATAAAATAATAATAATAATAACACAAACACAAACATAAGATAATTAATATACTTATTTTAAATTTAGGCTTTAGTTACTTGCTCTTGCAATCGAAGTAAAGAGAACAATCTCTTTGTTACCTTTGTCTTTAAAGAACAATTTACTGATGTTCTGGCTTAAATTCTACAACACGACATAAAGAAACTCCTCAACATCTCATGAATGAGCTTTGTTGATAAACACGTCTCATAAATCTTTTGATAAAAAAAACCTCTCTTCTTCTTTTCCATCGTTCTCGTTTCATGAATTCAAGTTAAATCTAACTCTCGTCCTCTTTTCTATCTTACTCGTTTCGAGATCATGCTAACCAATCAGTTGAATCAGGCTGGTTTGGCTATGAAGTTTGCAAATTTCTACAGTGGTTTCCATATGGTGACTTACGTTTCATCCCGTATAAACAAAAGGAACTCAAGATAACATAAACATAGCGCATAACTTACAATCTCAGGTTGGAGACAAGATCTTTGCATCTGAAAAATTAAACATTCAGTTAAACCTCTTCTGCTTCCATTTTTTATATTTTTGATCAGCAATTCATTAAAATAAAAAGAGGCCCAGTACCCCGTTCACATTAGTAGTATTATCAAAAACATAAAGACTCCTTTGCTGTAGAGTCTGCATCTTTTTTGTTTCTTTTAAGATTCTGCAGCTTTGTTCTTTAATCATGGGATGTAAGAAAATAACAGTTCATCGAAATTGTTCGATAAAACTTTGATATCGTTTAAGATCCCATAAAGTGCTTTCGGGAAGGCTCCCGTTGTGATGGCTCGGATCAGGGAATGAGCATCTGATCTAATGTTGATGTTGGCCCAATTCTTCTTGCTTGCATATTCCAGAGCTTCATAAAGGGCAAGTGCTTCAGCCATTAAAGGCGATGCGACATTATTCATGGTCTTAGTACATGATTCTTTCACCTTTTTTGTATTCATTTTTGCTTATCCAGGCGAGACCTGCAGTTTTTGTTTCTTTATGGTACGCGCATCCGTATTCACAAAGTATGTGTCATTGTTCAGTTGCTATAGTTGTGCTCTGGTTCCATGACTCTGTTTCGGAAGCACTTGCATCTATGCTCCTTGCCACTTGGGAGGTTCACTGATTGCTTTCGCAAGCACTTTGTTTGCGTTAAGTCTCCTTCCTTCAGAGATCAGTTTGTTTCTTGCCGTCCAAAAAGCCCAGCAACACCAGTGAAAGAATGGACATGTTCCAACTCCAAGAGGTGGAAGACAAGTCCAAATTTTTAAAGCTATCATCACCGTTTGCGGGTCTGAATACGCAGTCGGATCAAACACCTCTTTGAACAGAGATTTCTGCCAAAGATCTCGTGCACAAGAACAATGGAGGAATAAATAGGAAGATGTTTCCATCTCTCCACACCGTGGACAGTTAGCTTGAGCAGAGATCCCATTCCGTGCTAGGTTCTCTTTGGCTTCCTTAAACTTGTTCCTATGTACGAAAATTTAAGTATAATATGATTCGTTATAGTGTAAAATATATTGTTTCATACCAACTATGTAGCTGCTTTTCATAATGATAGACGTGGTCAGCTGTGCGAAAGGAAGTACTCGAGAAGGAAGAGCAAGACGGTCGCGTGGCTGCAGAGGTTCAAGCATCGGTGGACTCAAGGCCCATTAGGCAAGGCAGAGAGTTCACACGATAAGGAAAGGCGTGAGGAGGAAGTAGTAGAAGATTAAGAGAATCTCAAGTTTCCAATTCATGTATTGCTAGTTTCTTGTTTTAAGATTGTTTCCTTTTACTTCTTGCACAAGGTCTATTCCGATTTATAAGGGGACCAAGAGTACGCTTTAGAATTATCATAAGATCATTGAAAAAGGAGTTTTGTCAAGACCTCTAATTCTTGATACAAGGAGTTGTTAGTTAGCTCGAATAACTAAACTAGGAGTCTATTAGCTACTCGAAAGCTAAACACCGATAGACTAGCCGTGTCTATCAAATTGGTATCAGAGCCATGACAAAGAGAGCCTTGAACGTGTTGACTCGGAACCAGAAACTGGGTGACGAAGAAGTTGATGGGGACAAGGCAGGAGAGAACAGAACAAAGAGGCAGGATGAACAGTCTACTGCCGAAGGGGATAGTGAGCCTATGGAGGTGACTCTACGGGAGATACTTCGCACAGTAGGGTTGCTTAACGCACAAGTAGCCAGCGCCGTGGTAAGGCTGGACAGATTAGAAGGAGCCAAAGAGGAAGAGAAGAACCTTGAGGCGAAGGTCGTCGATGTGAAGACCGGGGAAGACCCAAAGACGGTGATGGAACCAACCGCGAAGACCGGAAACTCAAAACCCACCGACGGAGAATCTGTTAGCGTGGGAACTAACAAGTCTGGAGAGGGGCCGTCGCGGAAAGTAGAATTAACAAGCTTCGTGGGAAAGAACCCAGAAGGATGGGTGTTACAGGCCGAGCGCTATTTCTTGTACTACCGGTCGACAGAGGAAGATAAGCGAGAGATCGCTTTTTACAGTATGGCGGGGGGGGGGTTGNAGCGAGAGATCGCTTTTTACAGTATGGCGGGGGAGGCTTTGATCTGGTACCAAAGCGAAGAGTCCCAGCAACCCATGCTGTCCTGGGAAGACTTTCGAGCACGCTTGTTCCTGCGATTCGGAAGCAGTAGCCGGAGTTCCTCCTACACTCGATTGATGAACTTGAGACAGAGCAGGTCGGTGGCGGATTATCGAAGACAGTTTGAGGAAGTCACTACTACGGCAAGGGAACTTCCGCAAGAATTCTTGGAAGACGCTTTTCTGAACGGGTTAAAACCGGAAATATCGGAGGAGGTCAAGCTATTCTTCACAACAGGTTTATCTCGGCTGAAGGAGATGGCTCAGAAGATAGAAAACAGAAATTTCGCGGTCAAAACAGGGAGGAGTTTACCCTACACACCACCGGCACGACAATCAAACCCCTGGTCGCAAAACAGAGGAGAGTCGAGCCACGGCAGGGAACCAGCGGGTACGACGTTGGGAAGTAACAGCAAAGTGAACTCACGAGAGTCAAACCAGGTTCTACGGCTAAGCTTAGCAGAGATTTAGGAGAAGAAGGCTAAGGGACTTTGTTTTCGGTGTGATGCCAAATGGCAACCGGGGCACCGGTGCCAGGGGAAGAGGTTGCAGGTCTTACTGGTGGATGATGAGTATGATGACGAGACAGAAGAAGACCAGGAGGACGATGAACCAGAGACAGCCAAACTGTCCCTTAACTCCATCGCAGGCCTTGCTTCTAAACGCACCATGAGAATTCGTGGTACCATCGGTGAACGAGAGGTGGAGATATTGGTAGACAGCGGAGCCACCGACAATTTCGTGTCCCATAACTTAGTGGAGGAGCTAACCCTACCTATCGACGTCAGTCGCACGTACGAGGTGTCCGTTGGAGATGGCCATGTATTGACCAGTCCGGGAAAATGTAAGAGAGTCGTTATCGACATACAAGGCGTGACAATTAGCGGGGATTTTCTAGCATTTGAGCTAGGAGGGACTGATCTTATCTTGGGGTACAAGTGGCTTGAGACCTTAGGGGAGACACGTATCAACTGGAAGCTACACACCCTACGGTTCCAAGTTAACGGTAAGTGGGAGATGTTGGTGGGAGATCCGAGTCTGCTCAGGTCCCAGGTCTCGCTGAATGTTATCAGGAGAACTATGCGGAAAGAGAAACAGGGCATTCTGCTCGAGATCAGAAGTATGGACGCATCGGAGACGGCGTCACCGGACGTGGAAGACGAGCAACTAAAGCTGATTCTTGGAGAGTACGCGTCCATATTTACGAAACCTAGTGGTCTACCCCCTCAAAGGAAGAAGGATCATGCGATCGTGTTAAAAGAAGGGACGACACCCGTCAACGCACGTCCGTATCGATACCCGTTTATACAAAAGAATGCAATCGAAGAACTCGTCCGAGACATGCTCAAGACCGGTATAATACGTCCCAGTACCAGCCCTTTTTCTAGTCCAGTACTGCTCGTACGTAAGAAAGATGGGAGCTGGCGCTTTTGCGTCGATTATCGAGCCTTGAACCGCGAGACGGTACCCGATCGTTTTCCTATCCCCACCATCGACGAGCTGCTAGACGAACTACATGGAGCGGTGGTGTTTTCGAAGTTGGATCTTAAGTCTGGGTATCATCAAATACGAGTTCGTGCCGTGATGTAGCAAAGACTGCCTTCCGCACTCACGAGGGCCATTACGAGTTCTTAGTGATGCCCTTTGGGCTCACCAATGCGCCAGCCACTTTTCAATCCATCATGAACGACATATTTCGTGAGTTTATGAGAAATTTTGTGCTTGTGTTCTTTGATGACATTCTGGTGTATAGTCGCAGCGAGGCGGAGCATTGGGAGCATCTTCGTCTGGTTCTGAAAGTGCTGAAGGAACAACAGCTTGTTGCCAATCGAAAGAAATGTTCATTTGGTCGAAGGAGCATCGACTACCTGGGCCACATAGTCACAAGCGAAGGGGTGCATGTCGATCCGGCGAAGATCGACGCCATGACAAAGTGGCCACAGCCAAAGACCGTGACCGAATTACGCGGATTCTTGGGTCTTACCGGGTACTATAGGCGATTTGTTAAAGGCTATGGTGGCATCGCCATGCCCATGACTCAGTTACTCAAGAAGGGCAAATTTTCATGGTCTGCCGAGGCCGCTCGCGCCTTCGACGTTCTCAAACGAGCACTCACCACGACACCGGTACTCGCACTGCCTGATATTACTAAATTCTTTGTGGTCGAAATAGATGCGTGTGGGTATGGCATTGGCGCAGTTTTAATGCAGGAGGGAAGTCCAATTGCATACATGAGCCAAGAATTAGCGGCACAATCCAAGCTAAAATCCATATATGAGAAGGAATTGATGGCCATAGTCGTAGCGGTGCAAAAATGGCGTCATTATCTGTGGGGCAAGAGATTCATTGTCAAAACGGATCAGCGAAGCTTAAAGTATATGCTGGAGCAACGTTTCACATCTATCGAGCAGCAGAGATGGATGGCCAAGCTGATCGGGTTTGACTTCGAGGTACAGTATAAGACAGGCCGCACGAATAATGCAGCTGACGCTCTATCTCGCAAGCCTGTTCTCGGCCCGAGTGAACCAGTTCACACAAGAGATCGATCTGTCCACACTTGAGGCACGTGTGTCCGAGGACCCAGTGCTCTCGGCCATCGTCAGTAAGCTCCAAGATGGACAAGCAGTTGGGAAGTTTCGCATGGACCAAGGCAGATTATGGCATGACCAGCAAATCGTGCTTCCCAAGCAAGCGGCTTTTGTACAACAATATCTGGATGTCTATCACAATGGACCGCTCGGGGGACACTCCGGGGTGGAAAAGACCTACCAGCGTCTGAAACGTGAGGTTTTCTGGTTTGGAATGAAGGCAGACATAGGCCGCTTGGTGTCCGAATGTGTCCTATGCCAACGCTACAAGGCTTCCACTCTCTCACCGGCTGGGTTGCTTCAACCCCTACCCATTCCACAACAAGTCTGGTCGGATATATCCATGGACTTTGTTGAAGGGTTGCCGGTATCTGATCGGGTCGATACTGTCTTGGTGGTCGTTGACCGCTTGAGCAAGTACGCCCACTTCTTACCTCTACGCCATCCCTTTACGGCAGTCTCCGTCGCTCAAGTGTTCTTCAGGGAAGTGGTCAAATTACATGGCATGCCGGAGTCAATCGTGTCGGATCGCGACAAAGTGTTCCTGATCCAGTTTTGGCGGGAGTTGTTTCGTTCGCATGGTACGCAGCTTCGAATGAGTACCGCATACCATCCGCAAACCGACGGCCAGACCAAAGTCGTGAACCGTTGCTTGGAAGGCTACTTACGCTGTTTCGCTGGGGACAAACCAACTTCCTGGTCTCGGTGGCTGAGTTGGGCTGAATTTTGGTACAATACGTCTCATCATCGTTCTATCAAAATGACTCCTTTTCGTGTTCTCTATGGTCGTGATCCACCCCCACTCGTGCGCAATCAGAACCGAGCTATCAGCAATCATAGCTTGGATACACTTCTGGGAGAGCGTGATGAGGTACTCGCAGAACTTCACGCTAATCTGGTTCAAGCACAGGCGCACATGACGGCTT
This sequence comes from Aurinia saxatilis, assembly GCA_900406295.1. Taxonomy (NCBI): domain Eukaryota; kingdom Viridiplantae; phylum Streptophyta; class Magnoliopsida; order Brassicales; family Brassicaceae; genus Aurinia; species Aurinia saxatilis. The sequence goes on from OVAP01002871.1 coordinate 17,480, forward strand.
CTGCGAACCGAAAACGGCGGGCACTCGAGTTCGAAGTTGGGGACATGGTTTTCTTGCGGCTCCAGCCCTACCGTATGCGGTCCCTGGCTCTCCGGAAGAATGAAAAGCTCGCTCCTAAGTTCTATGGCCCATACCAGGTCCTTCAGCGTGTGGGGAAGGTCGCGTATAGGTTGGCTTTGCCTGACCACTCATTAATCCACCCTGTCTTCCATGTGTCCCAGCTTAAAGGAGTCGTTGGAGCAGCAGGGGTCATCGATAAACCGCAACCGTTGCCCACCGCCCTGTCCAAGGACATGGTTTTGCAAGTCACACCGGCCAATATCCATGGGGTACGCAGCAAGGAAGATAGTACGGATTTTGAGGTCCTTGTGCAATGGAAAGACTTACCCGCCTTTGAACAAACGTGGGAAGCAGGGGAAGTCATTAATCAGCAATTTCCAGATTTTCACCTTGAGGACAAGGTGAAAGTTTGGCGGGGGAGTGATGATAGACGTGGTCAGCTGTGCGAAAGGAAGTACTCGCGAAGGAAGAGCAAGACGGTCGCGTGGCTGCAGAGGTTCAAGCATCGGTGGACTCAAGGCCCATTAGGCAAGGCAGAGAGTTCACACGATAATGAAAGGCGTGAGGAGGAAGTAGTAGAAGATTAAGAGAATCTCAAGTTTCCA
>OVAP01002872.1:0-18139 GCA_900406295.1 Aurinia saxatilis
CAACCATGTTTGAGTCATACAATGTGATTTCAGGACAACTTTCCTTCACTTACCAGCTCCACTCTATGAATCTTTAGGCTTTAGAATATTAAATTCATCAACATACATAATGAATAGTTCTTCCTACTCTTGCTCAACAGCTGTTTAAGCATCTTCATTTTGGATGGTCTGATCATCTTTGCCTTCTGGTGACCATAGTTGTTGAGGTCGAACTTAGGTCATTTAGACACTACAATATGTTGTTGTGCCCCTTCTCCATACTCTCCTAATGCTCTCAACCTTTGAGTAGATCCACAAATCTATTTGTGGTTTTCCGCTCTAACACCAAATGAAATTTTGAGAACAAGGCACACATGCACTTGTTATTGCACACGCGTACCGGACGATATATCTTATATTAGAAATCACTCAAATAACCTTTTTGATATGTATAATCAGATTAACAAGACTTCAATAACACCTACTTGAATTAGTATGAGTAATTCCTAATCTACCCAATAGACTATCTCACTTGCGTAACCATTTCAACACCAACAAACCATAATACTTAAGTTTAATGTGTTTAGACTTAAGATGGTGGTATACCCTCTTAGTTACCCTAAGGTTCTCTGGTTCACCGACTTAGATAGAATTATAATTTAGATTACTTTTTGATCCTCTGTTTTTGGTTTAGTTGTGTAGGATCTTAACTTTAATTTTATGTTTGTGTTACCGGCTTGGGCTCCAGAGATATTTATGTTTTTGTCGGCTCTGAACTCGTCGTACGTTGTACTCTTGGTGTGTTTTAATAATAAATTTTTTATATCGCAAACAGATAAAAGAAATAAAAAAACACTAATGGCTCACGTATATATTTTTGAAGGGCTCAAGATATAGATCTAAAGGTGAAGAAGGACACATGAAACTCCCAAGACAAAACATCAACACTACTTTACTTAGCTGGACTCCAAAAAGAGGACAAGTCGAAATGGTGTCGTATCTTCACAACGGTCGATACGTGTTTCACCTCAAACTTTTTAAATAGAGCGGATAGAACGAAGAGTGGTTTGAAATACTTTTTTATGTTGTAATTTCACTTTGCCAAGTTTTTGAAATTAGTTGAGAGGGACAATAAAGTTCCCCCTTTTATAAAAAAACTTTGACTTGGACGAACCTCAGAATCCGACACATTAACTGTCCCTCTCTCTCTCTCTCTCGACTCTCTACAAAACACATTTCTCCATTGGTTGTTTAGAAAAGTATATCGAAAGTCACGCCTTGTCTCTGTAGTTGATACTCACTCTCTGCAAGCGTCTCTTGTAAGCTCATTTTCCACACTTCTATAAATTTCCCCAACCATCTGAGTTTGGATTCTGGTATTTGGAGTACGAGAATGAGCGCTTCGAAGTTCATCAAATGCGTTACAGTCGGAGACGGAGCTGTCGGGAAGACATGTATGCTTATCTGTTACACTAGCAACAAGTTTCCTACTGTGAGTTTTCCTTTAACTCGTTTCAATTTCACTTTGTCAAGATTTGATTTTTCTTACAGGGTTTAGGAGATTTCATCTAGATTCTTGGTAATTCCGGTTAATGCTTGTTCCCTTTTGTCGTCTTTAAGTAGTAGTTTCTCGATTGGGTTTATGAGATTCTAGGGGTTTGGAAGAGATGTGGTTTCTTTGTGTGTTTATTGTGGTAAAATTCTCCAGGGTGATGCATGATTCATGATTCTAGCTGTTCGTTAATGTTTGGCAGGATTATATACCGACTGTGTTCGACAATTTCAGTGCCAATGTCGCTGTGGATGGACAGATCGTGAACTTAGGGCTTTGGGACACTGCAGGTAAAAACAAACTTAGTCCTTGAGTCAAAGATTTGAATTCAGAGTCTTCTGTTTTTGAATATCTTAGGTCAAGAGGATTACAGTAGGTTGAGACCATTGAGTTACAGAGGAGCTGATATCTTTGTCTTAGCCTTTTCGCTTATTAGCAAGGCGAGTTACGAAAATGTACTAAAGAAGGTAAATGTTTTATCTTCTCATTGCATTGAAATGGATATGGGTTGTACTTGTGAATGTGTCTTTTGAATTTGATATGTTTGTTTTTTTTTACAGTGGATGCCTGAACTTCGTCGGTTTGCGCCAAATGTTCCTATAGTTCTTGTTGGTACAAAGCTAGGTAAGCTGTAATTTTCTGACTGTTGTGGAGTTTACTTTAAGTTCTCCCTCGCTAATAAATAGCGGTATGGTGTTCTTAAGATCTCCGGGATGATAGAGGGTACATCGCGGATCACACAAGTATCATTACCACAACTCAGGTATATATGAGTAATCTCGCCATTGGTTTTGTTATGAAATGTATTATAGAGACGAAGAAGCTTCATCAAGCTTATGGGTTTTTGGAGACAGGGAGAGGAATTGAGGAGGCAAATTGGTGCAGCAGCTTATATTGAATGCAGTTCCAAGACTCAACAGGTAAGTTCCCTTCACAGACATGACTCGAAAAGGAATATTTTATTGAAAATATCAGAATAATTTTAGTGACTTTTTGCTTTGGATATGTTGTAGAATGTGAAAGCAGTGTTTGACACAGCGATCAAAGTGGTTCTTCAGCCTCCAAGGAGGAAGGAGGTCACGAGGAGGAAGACGAAGCACAGAAGATCCGGCTGCTCCATTGCGTGAGTGCTTTAAAGATTATATCTTTTGTTACTATGTGAACAGTCGAGGATCAATATTTACCAATTTCACCTGTCAAAATTTGGCAGGAGTATCGTTTGTGGAGGCTGCACGACGGCTTAGGACACAACATAAGTCTGTGTGGTTGTTCTCTGGTTTGTAAGTTGACATTGTAACTGGGAAGGTAAGGGAACTGTTGGTTCTCTTATTTGTATGGGAAGTTTCTTTCTGTGCTATTATTATTGGTTGTGTAGATTTGCAAATTCTGTACTATTTATCACTCGACAAGTTTTGGATCTTTTAGCAAATTTGGCATTGTCAATTTTAGTTATTTGGGGACATATATGCGGATGTTGTGCTTTGGCTACTGACCATGCATTGTTGTTTTGGTCTCAGTCTCGGACCTATCAAATTAGATATGACGACCAAGACAGTTTTGGAGTCCCAAAGGATTCCATGAATTTTTACTCATAACTTGGCTAGTGATTCTGTTTCATCCCTCTATTCAGACGAACTTATTCTTGCTATTGCGATTGGTCCACCAGCTTATATAATTTTCTTGTATCAACTAAACTGAAGAAATACAAACAAATCAGGATACAATGTGGTTTACATGGTAGGCATAAAAACCGAATTTGAGGGAAAAATGAAATGTCTACATGAGCATCTCTATTAAATAAAATGTTAGACTATGCAAATAAATATGAAATGTGTGAGGGTAGTTTAGTCATTTAGGACCTGAAAAGGCGAAGATTTTAGTCGTTAACATATTATTATTCATCATCATGGAATCGAAAAGGCGAAGAAAATCAAGAAGAGATGGATAAAGAACCGGCGAGCAGTTGGAGTATCCATACCCGGCCGGAGATAATCGCCAAGTACGAAATCTTCGAACGAATCGGATCCGGAACCTACGCCGACGTTTACAGAGCCAGGCGTCTCTCCGACGGTCTCATCGTCGCGCTCAAGGAGATCTTCGATTACCAATCTGCGTTTCGGGAGATTGACGCGCTCACAATCCTCCATGGATCTCCTAATGTCGTTGTTATGCACGAGTACTTCTGGCGAGAGGACGAGAACGCCGTGCTTGTCCTCGAGTTTCTTAGGACGGATCTCGCTGCTGTCATTCGAGATGCTAAGAGGCGGAAGAAGGATTCAGGGAAGGGTTTTACGGTGGGGGAGATTAAGAGATGGATGATTCAGATTCTTTCCGGCCTTGATGCATGCCACAGGAATTTGATCCTTCATAGAGATTTGAAACCTGGTAATCTGTTGATTTCTGATGATGGGGAGCTTAAGATTGCAGATTTTGGTCAGGTGATTATCACAATCAACGCCAAGTTTTTTTATTTTTGTTTTAAATTGAATTTCGAGTTTGTTTTTGTAAGAATGTGTTGCCTTTGTGGACAGGCTAGGATACTCATGGAGCCTGATATTGGGGCTACANATTTTTGTTTTAAATTGAATTTCGAGTTTGCCTTTGTGGACAGGCTAGGATACTCATGGAGCCTGATATTGGGGCTACAGATGACAACCAACAGGAAGACAAAGATGGAGAAACTAGCACACAAGTCATTCCTGATTATGATATCTCCTCTCACCAAGGGTCCCATGGTCAGGCACATGAAGGGATGAGCAGAGACGAATACTTCCGACAGGTGGAAGAGCTCAAGGCTAAACAGGTTGTAAGAGATGATACCACCGATAAGGACTCAAATGTGCATGATGGTGACACATCTTGCCTTGCCACTTGCACTGTTAGCGAAATGGATGATGATCTCGGTAGAAACTCTTTTTCCTATGATGCTGATGAAGCTTTTGAGGCCACACAAGGTTTGATGACATCTTGCGCGGGGACCCGATGGTTTAGACCGCCTGAACTGCTCTATGGATCTACAATGTATGGGTTAGAAGTCGATCTATGGTCGCTTGGTTGTGTGTTTGCAGAGCTCTTGTCTCTTGAACCTTTGTTCCCAGGAATTTCAGATATCGATCAAATCAGCAGAGTAACCAATGTGCTTGGAAATTTAAATGAAGAGGTCTGGCCAGGTTGTGTTAATCTTCCTGACTACAAGTCAATCTCATTCGCCAAAGTAGAATCTCCTCTTGGCATAGAAGGCTGTTTTCCTAACCATTCAGGAGGTGTAATATCACTTCTCAAGAAGCTTATCTGTTATGACCCAGCTAGAAGAGCTACTGCTACGGAGCTATTGGATGAAAAATATTTCAGTGAAGAGCCTCTTCCAGTTCCAGTTTCAGAACTCTATGTGCCGCCCACAAGGAGTGGGCCAGATGACGATTCTCCGAGAAAGTGGAATGATTACAGAGAAATGGATTCAGATTCAGATTTTGACGGCTTTGGACTCGCGAATGTAAAGCCCACCGGTAGTGGATTTACTATCGAATTCCCCTGACGCCCAGATAGTATTTTAAGGTATGCAGTCGAACGCTCTTGGTCGTTAAAACACAAAGTACCACAACCATTATTTGTTCCGTCATACAGACATGTGATTGCGTTGGGTCTTAGTATTACTAGGCCTAGGCAAAGTACTACAACCATTATTTGTTGTCCGGAGATCCGGTTTCCACATGCTAAGAAAATCATTAAGTTTTTTGTTGGGTTTGGGTATCAATGTCTGCATATTAGAAGTTGCTCTTTAAATTATATTCTGCTTTATTCTCTCATAACTCTGTCTTTTGCGCCTTGTTTCTCTCACTGATATCAATTTTTATGTGCTTCCTTGTCAGGTTGGGAATCTAGATCCGCCGACTTCCCTGAATTGTGTTATGTGTTGTTTCTCGGACTCTCTGTTATAGAAGAAAATAGTAATACGAAGTTGGTGTGCTAGCTAAAGAGCTAGTTTGTTCTTGCCTAGCCCGATCGTTACCCTATTTTTCATCTGGTTTAACAATGAGAAAAAAAAATCGAATATTTCCTCGAGTCTGCTGCTCTCTGAGTTGTGCTTTTTCATTGTTTCTAAATTTGTTACTTGTATTCATCTGTTTATCAGTTTTGGTACTTTTCATATCAACATGTGTAATGAATTGGTCTTATCATCGTCGCCGTCGAAGGTTGGATGAGCCGCCCTACATAATGAGTATGAGGCCATGAATAAAGCAAATAAAATGGAATTATTATACGAAAATGTAGTTCAATCATGAGAATAGAACAGTAATAGCATACCACTGAAATATATTTTGTAATGGATTTTGCAATACATGAATGGTATTGTCACAAGTTTTCGAAATTATTGATCATTTGAGTGTAAGCAGTTTTTTTTTTTTCTGGCTTGGGCCATTGATACACGTGTTAAGTTTTGAAACTTAAAGGGGGTAATATTAAAAGAAGAGTAAAGTTGAGAGGCGAAAAGATAAATAAAAAACAGTTTCCAGCATCTAATCGGCCTAGGGTTTGGTTGTGAAACGGACAGAACATCGAGATTGGAGGACCGGAGAGAAATGGGGTCGGAGCAGAAGACTCCTCAAATCAGCAGTCTCGTCGTACGGCCAGATGGAAGCAACGACGGAAACTATGAGCCCGTAGAGGTCTCACGTGAACGCCCCTCATTTGCTCGCTCCGATCGTTACAATGGTTCGTATCTATCCTAATCTTTTCGTCGATTCCTTTAATTTGGATATCTGTTGGAAATTGCGAGCATTTTGCATTTACTAGGCTTGCAGCTTTGAAAACTAGGCAGCATCTAACGAGCTACGAACTAGCTTTATTATAGATTGTTACAATCTGTATGACTTGCTTTTTGTGTCGGCCCTTGTCTGCAAGAACTTGGGTCTTGTACAAGGAATGTTGGTCGTCTGCTTAAATTCTTGTATAAACTTGTTTGGGCAGTGTTAGCCATGGAAATTCTTCATCTGAAACCTCATCTGCTACAGATGCTAAGTGTTTGGTCACACTTATGGTAATGTTGAAATGCTAGACTGCTACACATTCATATTAGTATTCCCTCTTCACTGGGAAAAGAATTTTGTATGCTGCTACTGGGGATGAACCAACGGATTTGTAATTCTCCATCTAATTCTCCATTGTTTTACTAGTCTGCAAAGAAAATACCCTTGATGAATTTCAAACTTGCTGCCTGCTAAAATGTACTTGCAATTCACTCACTGATGTTAGGACTGATGTTAGTTTGCACTTTTTGTTTTACTTTTAGTTGACCCACTATGCTTCTGCTGGCTACCTTTTTTGTGTAGGACATAGAACTCGTGCAAGTTCTAGCTCACCATCCCGTCATGCATATGAAGATCACCGGCATGGCTCTGATCTTAATCATTCAGGTGCTCCGTCTCGTGGTCGTGACTTCAGCAGCAGAAGGGAACCATCTGGGAGACACAGAGACTATTCACCACCCTATGCTAGAGGTGGACCTGGTGGTCGTCCCTTGCCAAGAGGTTTTGATGGGCCTGACCATGCGCATAGACCTTTTAAAAGTGACGGCTTGAGCAGAAACAATAATCCAAAAGTGCAACCAAGAGGTGGAGATTGGTACTGTCAGGATCCAATGTAAGTCTGCTCGGCTATTATAAATTTCTAGTAGAAGCTCAGCATATTCTGAATGTATGCTACAGAAGTTTCTGATATATTTGATTGTTTTGAATTTTAATTTGTTATGGTGGTTACAGATGCAGGAACTTGAACTTTGCGAGACGAGATTACTGTAACAAATGCAAGAGGCATCGCTATACACCAGTCAATAGTCCCCCACCCCCTCGTCTTCTTCCCCCTCCCGCGAATCTCTCCCCAAGAAGAGACTTTGATGGCTACAGGTCTCCTCCACGTGGCTGGCCCAGAGATTACGCGCGACCAAGACATGACCATCCCACATGGAGAGACAGAGAAAGGGAACGAGACCGTCTGCATTACTCAGACCATGTATACTTTCCTGGCAGAAGAATAGCACCTGACTGGGTCCATACTGAGCCACCCCCGAAACCTCATTACGACAGGCGACCACCTGTGAGTCCACCTCGTGGTGGCAGATGGGGACGACTTTCAAGAGAAAGAAGCAGATCGCCGCTAGCGAGAGGCGGTCCACCACCCCCAGTGAGAGATTACCGCCGTGACAGTTACTTTGAGAGAGGAGGACGAGATGATGGGCGTGGTGGTAGAGAGAGAATGGGAAATTCTTACTGATGCAAACTTGTGTATGTGGTCGTTGGGGGATTTGGTTATAGACAGTTAAAATTTTCCCGGAAATGAATGTGACCTTTTGTATTACTTTTAGATTCTTTGCAAATTTTTGGTCGTCCTTGTGCAAAAAATGAAAACAGAAGCAATTTTGGTGGCAGAACCAAAATATACTTGCGCGTGTCGATGTTCAATTGGTTATATGTGTAATTACGCGCATTTTAATGGGTTATTTTGTTGAGAGGAGATCTGACGGCGGAAAAACAAAGANTTTCTTTCTTTTGCGCGTGTCGATGTTCAATTGGTTATATGTGTAATTACGCGCATTTTAATGGATTATTTTGTTGAGAGGAGATCTGACGGCGGAAAACATAAAGGATTTTATGAATTCAAATCGTTGGATCAACGTATTTAACANCGCGTGTCGATGTTCAATTGGTTATATGTGTAATTACGCGCATTTTAATGGGTTATTTTGTTGAGAGGAGATCTGACGGCGGAAAAACAAAGAAAACATAAAGGATTTTATGAATTCAAATCGTTGGATCAACGTATTTAACATGATCCGTACGATGAGGTAGAGATAGAAATCGAACCGTCGAATATAATTGGAGAGAAATTGAAATTTCAAAAGATGTTAGGAGAGAGGGAGGAGAGATGCTGTGTGGAAGAAGAAGAAGAAGGAAACCGAAAGTATATCGCTTTTAATTGTGTGTGTTTGTCGCAGTTTCGAATTTTGAGCGAATTCGTTTCTTAAAACCCAGTAGAACCCTAATCCCCCAATCTCTCTTTCTTTCTAAGCTTATCCCTTTCTCTCTATACACGCGGATCAAAATCTCAGAGTCCCCGTTTAAATCCTTTAATCGGGTTTTGATTATTGGTGGTTTCGGATCTGGATTTTGGTTGAGCTGAATTTGTGGCGGTGAAATCAAGTGTGTTCCGATTCGAAATCTGTCGAGATGGGTGAAGGAGGCGGAGGAGCCCAATTCCCGCCAAAAAAGGACGATGTTGTCGAAGATTCTGGTGGCTTTCCGGCGAAGAACCCAGCCAGGCAACTCAACTTCACTGCCCCGCAACTCTCCACACCTCCTCCTCCTGCGACGGTGGTAATCCCTCAGGTACGACCCATGTTACCAGTGGTGATGCAAAGTCCGCCCTCACAGTCACAAATTCTTAACGCCCCAATCAGGTTTCCGTAAGTTTTTATCTTCTGAACTTGTGAACAAAAATTCGAAACTTTTATGAATATTTTCAGAATTTGCAGGAAACCGGAATCTCCAAAACCTAGACCACGGGATGGAACACCTCAAAAGAAAAAGCAGTGTAACTGTAAACACTCACGCTGCTTGAAACTGTAACTCTTCTTCCCATTCATCTTCAGAGATTGGTCACTAAATGTGGGTTTGTTCATCACTCTGCATTGTCTTTATCAGGTACTGTGAATGTTTTGCATCCGGAACATATTGTGATGGTTGTAACTGTAACAATTGCTTCAACAATGTTGACAATGAACCTGCCAGACGAGAAGCAGTCGAAGCAACTCTTGAGCGCAATCCAAATGCCTTCAGACCCAAAATTGCTAGCAGTCCACATGGTAAAACGGTAAGCTGTGAAAGGAAGATAGACATTTATTTGGCAGTTCTAAGTTATTGTTGGATGCTTAAACTGTTGATTTGTCTTTGCAGGAGGATATTGGTAAAGTTGTATTATTAGCGAAGCATAACAAAGGATGCCACTGCAAGAAATCAGGATGCCTTAAGAAGTATTGTGAGTGCTTTCAGGCTAACATTCTTTGTTCCGACAACTGTAAATGCCTGGATTGCAAAAACTTTGACGGAAGTGAAGAGAGACAAGCTCTGTTTAACGGCGAACGTGCTAACCACATGGCTTATCTCCAACAAGCAGCAAATGCAGCCATTACTGGAGCTGTTGGTTCCTCTGGATTTGCTCCTGCTCCACCACCTAAGAGAAGGAAAGGCCAAGAGATTTTTTTTAACCAAGCAACCAATTCATCTGCCTATCGACTTGGCCAGTTTCAACAAGTACTAAGTCCCCATTTTAGCAAACGTAACTGAACATATCATTTTTTTCTGCCCCTTGCTTAGTGAAATGAATCTTGTTATTGGATTTTAGGAAAACTCAAGCACACCTCCAACACCTAATTCTTGTGCTGGTGGCTGTTCGTCACAAGCCCCAACAAAGTTTGTATACAGGTGCAATTTCCTGGTGTTTCTACAAGTTATCAAGCTGATCTAGAGCTGTCTAAAACTGACTTGTGTGTTGAATTTTTTAAGGTCCCTATTAGCAGATATAATCCAATCGCAAGATATAAAAGCACTTTGCTCTGTTTTGGTTGCTGTAGCCGGAGAAGCAGCAAAGACATTAACAGGTGAAATAGTGTGTTAAAACTGTCTTGCTGAGGTTTTAGCTCCGTGTGTATTATTCATTGATCTTGCTTTCCATTTTTCTCAGATCGAAGAAATGAAACAGAAAATAAGGTGGACGATCAAACAGAAACATCTTTAGCTTCTTCTGCACAAGATCACTCCCAAGGCAATAATAAAGATGCTGCTGATGTTGAAATGATTGCAACTGATGGAAATCAAGGAGATAAGTCTGGACCAGAGAATTCTAATTCAGATGGCGCTGCCGCTGATGTTTCTAAAGAAAGGCCACTGTCTCCAGCAACTTTGGCTTTGATGTGCGATGAACAAGACACAATGCTTATGGTGGCAGCAGCTTCACCTAATGGTTCAGTGGACCCCGGTGGCTGTGGAACAAATTTACAGGGCCAGTCAGAGATCTACGCTGAGCAGGAGAGAATNTGATGTTGAAATGATTGCAACTGATGGAAATCAAGGAGATAAGTCTGGACCAGAGAATTCTATTTCAGATGGCGCTGCCGCTGATGTTTCTAAAGAAAGGCCATTGTCTCCAGCAACTTTGGCTTTGATGTGCGATGAACAAGACACTATGCTTATGGTGGCAGCAGCTTCACCTAATGGTTCAGTGGACCCCGGTGGCCGTGGAACAAATTTACAGGGCCAGTCAGAGATCTACGCTGAGCAGGAGAGAATAGTATTAACCAAATTTAGAGATTGCCTTAGTCGACTTATCTCGTACGCAGAATTAAAAGGTACCGTAGTCTCGGGTTTCTTACACACACACAAATCATCAAAAAAAAACTGTCTTCTCTAAAATTTGTTGGTTTACAGAGTCGAAGTGTTCATCTTTGGCGAGACTGCACCTACAGACACCACCAACCGCGACTGTGAAAACCGAGAATGGGATNACCAAATTTAGAGATTGCCTTAGTCGACTTATCTCGTACGCAGAATTAAAAGGTACCCGTATTCTCGGGTTTCTTACACACACAAATCATCAAAAAAACTATCTTCTCTAAAATTTGTTGGTTTACAGAGTCGAAGTGTTCATCTTTGGCGAGACTGCACCTACAGACACCACCAACCGCGACTGTGAAAACCGAGAATGGGATTCAACAGAATGTACCGATTGTGAATGGAGCTCCGCGAACAACTGCTCAACCTTCACTCAACAAACCGCAGCCACTGCAGCTGATGACCACAACAAATGCCTCAAACACTCATCTTCATAAACCTCCGGCTTTATCAGAAAAGAAAGACATCTGAATCAATAAAGTGTATACCCTACTTAGGACACAGATAACTTACCAGAGAGAACCAACCAACAATCTGAAATCCACCTCGCCACCGCCCCTATTTATGAGGTAATGCTACCGTCAATTGTCTCTCATTCATTTCTGAAGGTGGTTATGCGGTTGCAGTGCATTGGCTAGTGATTAGAGAGTGATAGACACAAATTTTTATTGTGTCAGTAAGCTTTCTTCTTGCTTGCCGTTCTTTTTTTTTGTTGCTAAAGAGTCTCCTCTTTAAAGCTGTGTAGATCTTGGAGGGCTTTGTTTGTGTTACTACACGAGTTATTTGTTAGTGTTTTGTGTTAATTGTATCTCTTGTTTCTTTTTGTTTTCTGTTTATGGTTTAGCTGTGGAGCATTCTTTCTTTTTATGTCTGATTATCGTGTGTTCCTCAGCTTTAAAGATCATGTAGGATTTGAAATATCACACATAACACATCCCTATTTTATAAAAGATGTAAATTCTCCACATTTAATTTCTGCTTAGAACAAGAATAACATTTTAGTTTTGATGCTAAATTTCAGTCTTTTAATGAATTGCTCTTTCGGATTCGCACTAGAGCATAATGTATATGAAAATAATAACAAAAAACAAAAACGAGCATACATTATTGTAATAACTATAAGCTCTTGGTAATAACTATATATAATATCCTCTTAACGTTTTCTCATGATATACGAGCATACTGTATATGAAAATAACGTAACCACAGACATTTATTAAGAACATAAAAAATTACGGGTTTTCAAGTGTTAACCAGACACCTTAGTAGCATTATTTGTAAGCAAGAGAGAACTGATTTATTTTCGTTTACTGATTACCACCTCCTGCATAAACTTGCTTAAATGCNACAAGAGAGATTTATTTTCGTTTACTGATTACCACCTCCTGCATAAACTTGCTTAAATGCTTGTTTTGAGCACTCATAAACGAGACCTCGATGATTTTGGTTCACTCTGCAGCCAAAAACCAGAGATTTTATCATGAATTACAGAGCGTAAGGCCGGAAAAAAAGACTGACGGACACTTTACTAAAATTGCATTCAACAAGCTCGGAAATTTATAAGTAGGCTATAAACTATACTAGTTACCAAATATTGTTTTTTCAAAACCTTATGCAGCATGTGTTTGAATCTTTGTTGTAGCCAAATTTCAAAAACTGTTCTACATGGGACATGCTAAACTAGAACCCAATGGTGTAGTCTCGAGCTATTGTTAATATATCTATCTCTGCCTGGGGATTGATACCAAGATGTAATGTTAACTGGTCATTTGCAGCAGACAAATCCATGTGATTCACCTTATATTGTATTATCAACTTGGTCGGGACTGTGTTGTCTGGAAACACTATAAAATCTAAAAGCAAGTTGAGTGACTTTACCAAAAGCATTCCGTTCATTGCCCTTTCCTCCAGATACCTCGACGGTTTGAAAAAGTTACCATATGTCTCCGACAAGCTCTTGAGCCTTTCATATACGTACTTTGGTCCAACCGTGTCTGCCCAGAAAACAATTCCTCCACTGCAACAGGTAAAAGAAATGCTTACCATAAGAGATGATCATCACCAATTTTCTTTAGTGACAGACAAACAAAGGACAAAGTGAATATAGCTGACTGATAGTGGCCCGAAGGGACTCAAAAAAGTGTAAAAATGGATATTTGGTAGTGAAGTAACAAGACAAATAAAACAGGATATTTTCAGAATTTACTATATGCTCCCATTTGCTTTATGGTGATTATGCCTTAAAATCCTCACCGATAAGATGGAAAGCTCATTCCAAGAACAGATGCAATGTCCAGGTCTGAGGCGCGGATCACAATTCCTTCCTCCAGAATACGGCATGCCTCATTAACAACCGGGAACAAGATCATCTCTACAATCTCCTTGTCTGTCACTGATATAGGCTGCAAGAGAAGGAATAGACAGTCATAAATTCAAAAGTACGAACTAGTAGCAAAACATACACGTTTCGTAACACCTCTTCTTTTTTTACCTTCCCACCGGGCATGATATTGGTAAGTTTCCTCGCTTCCTCAACAATTGTAAGCACTGATGGATCGGGTTTTGGTCTGCTTCCCTTTTCGTAAATATAGTATCCTCTCCCGTTGATTTTGCCTGAAGCAGAAAATGTTAATAGTTGACACATCTGAGGAATTTGCAAAGGTGAGAGAAAAGACATACCATTTCGCCCGCTCTTAAGCAGAAGCTCGGTTAATGGAGATTTGAACATGCGGTCACCATAGACCTTCTGATATATTGGCCCAACTGCCATTCCAATCCCATGTCCAGCCAAATCACCAAGCCTGAGAAGTGAGTCATAGTCCCAAAATTAAAGCTCTCTTCAGTTGCTTAGATAATCATACAACAGCACATACATACAAACAAAGAGTGGGTAACAAAACAAGGAGAGAGAGAATTACTGGAAAGGACCCAAGGGCAAGCCAAAAGAAGTAATGACGCTGTCGACTCTGAACAAGTCAACACCTAGATTGACCAACATATGTGCACTTTGTGAATACGGAAAGAATGCCCTATTCACTGCAAAGCCAATGCAGTTTCCAACCACCACAGGAACTTTCTTTATGGCTTTTCCAAGTGTCATGAGATCCAGAATCACCTGAGCAGAAGTATTCTTTGAACGAACAATCTCGAGAAGGGTCATCAGATGGGCGGGGCTGTTGAATTAGGATAAAAAATAATTGTCAGAAAAACAGAAGATTTGAATACTCTACAAAAAGCTGACACTGAAAAGGCTGAATGACCTAAAGAAATGTGCGCCAACAATGCGATCTTTTGAGTTAGTCTTTTCCCCAATTACGTCGAGGTCGATAGTAGATGTATTGCTCGCAAGAATGCAATGGGGTGGACAGACCTCTTCGATTTCTTTGAATATCTTTTGTTTCAACTGAATGTTTTCAATCACTGCCTGAAAAATGGTACAGGGAGCAACTCCTTATATTCAGAAGATATATACACATATATACTATTGACAACTCGTAGAATTAATTAATAAGATTTGGATATACATGAAACCAAAGAGCAAAGCAACAAACTGAAATTAAAGGCAGACCTCTATGACCATGTCCACATCTTTGAATTCCGTGTAATCGAGTACTCCCTTTAGCAAAGAGAGGGCCTTGCCTGCTTTATCTTGTGTCAATTTTCCCCTAGTTACCAAGCTTTTGAGATTTGCTGTCACAAGGAAAAAGAACATTATCTAATCTACTTTAACATGATAAAATAAACCACAATATCTATTATTCAATTGTTTGCTATGGATGCTTCTTTTGGCTACAAACAACTCAATGAAGTGTTTATACACTTTCTAATTTCTTAGGGCTGGATACTCCAAATATAAATAAATTCATTAAGAGAACCATAGAAATGAACCTTTTGTATAATGCAACCAAGCAATTTTCACGAAAAAATAATTCTAGGCCTGCTCAACATATTGAAATCGATAAGACAACAGTTCAACTTTTTCGTTTTTATTAAATAGCAACTAGATATGTTCTGGATAAGATAATAACCTTCCACTGATTTTATTCCCTTGGAAAGGTAGTCTGAATTTATTTCTTTGAGCACAACTCTTATATTGCTTAAAAGGAGAGCAGTAGCGATGCCAGAACCCATCAGACCTCCACCAATAACTGCAACTTTTTTCATCTGCCTTGGTTTCAATCCAACGTCAGTTACATTAGGCACCTGAAAAATGGGTTAAAAGACACTCAGCATGAACGTTGGATGTGGAAACTAGAAATATTAGGAGCATAAACGCAAAGCATACACGTAATGTAATTCCTGCAAGTGAATCCTAAGGACACTACAACTTCAAGAGAATTCAAATGTTTATCCAATTTCACCTTTGATGTCGCACGTTGTGCAAAGAAAACATGAACAAGACCCTTTGCGGTGTCTGACAGTACTAATTGCTTGAACACTTCTGCTTCCTGCATAGTGATTAAGGAGTTTAGGTATAGCAAACTAGGAACCAACATAAATAACAAACATAACTAAAGGATACATTCTTGCGAAATAAAGCAGTATAGCTTTCCTAATTAAAAAAATATATATAATGATTGTCAAGAGCAGCTGAAGAAATTCAGGAAAAACGTAAAATACAGAAAACGTGAAATCCTAAAAATATTACCTTAAGAACCCCACTGTATCCTCCATGTATGATTCCTTCTTCAATCACCTCAATAACAGCATGGTGCTGAGGCGTATTTGGGGCTAGCTTCTTGGCTAGCTGTCGTGAGTTCTTCAATATAGCACGTGCTTCAGATAAAGAACCAATTTTGTCGGTCCTATGCAGCGAACGCAAAAAGGGTTTACGTCTATCTGCAATGTCTAGAGCCCATTTTCTAGACGTATTCAACAAATCTACAGACGGCACCAACGCATCAATAAGACCCAGTTTGTGTCCTTCCTCTGATAATATCGACTTCGAAAGCTACAAAAATACCATAATATTCAAAATTTTCAGCAGAGCAAATAAGATTCCGCAAACTTGGTAATGAAACGGTTGGTAACTACGGAAAAGCAATTCCTACCAGTATCATTTCCGTTGCTTTTGTAAGGCCTATTAATCTTGGAAGGCGTTGGGTTCCTTCACAGACATAACTCGCTTCATTATTTATTAAGCACTATGGAAAGGTATACAAAAGACAAAGCTGAACAAGCATATCCGTACCTCCAAAACCTGGAATAACTCCAAGTGTAAGTTCTGGTAAGCCTAGTTGAGCTTTCGGAGCAGCAACTCGCGCATGACATGCCTAAAGAATTTGAGTGACCGAAAAATCAACACAATAATAGGAAAAGATACATTATAAAGCCAAAGGGGAGATAAAAGAAAAAAAAAAAAAATCCCACCATTGCCAGTTCTAAACCACCACCAAGAGCTAATCCTTCAACAGCAGCAACAATGGGCTTCCCACAGTCTTTGATAACAAGAAAAAAGCATCAACACCACATCATACAATAGTTGCAAATATATCAACCATCAAAGAAAAGATAACTGTAAATTAAAGTTAAGCTTAAGTACCTTCCATCAAGTTACACACAAGATCAACAGATACTTCAGGCATAAGCGATAAATCCCCTGCCAGGAAACGAGGTAGTCAAAACCCAGGACCCAATATGTTTTCATTACATTACTTACAGCAGAAGAAGTTATATACCAGACTTATGAACTTGCTGGAAGACATTAATGTCAAAACCACCAGAAAATCGTCCATCGTTGCCTGAAATTATACAATTAATTAAGCACCTTACAAGTTTACAATTCACAATCTCAAGCTCAGAGAAAAGCAAATTCAATACCCATCAACACGATCGCCTTAACATCACTCCTCTGATTCGCGTCACGAAACTTGTCCTTCAACCCAGAGATAACTGAAGAATTTGACCAACAAAATCAGCTTAGAAATGAAACCAATCATGATCCAGAGTCTAAAAGCTTACTTGGACTGGCCAAAGAGTTAACAGGAGGATTGGAAATGGTGATGACAGCAACACCATCGTTACCAACTTCCATCGTCACTCCAATCATCTTCGCCATAGTTTGGTCAGATTCAGAAAATGAAAACTTTCGAGTTCGGTGACAAAATTGGATAAAGATCTCGTTTTTTATCAGATTGGGTCCTTTTTAATAATAAATCAGGCGATTACGTTTATAAAGTGTCATTGGATTTCTTTCTTTCTTAACATGTTTGTCCTTTTTTGTCATAAGCGGCCTAATCTATCACACTACAACACAGTTCGATATGATTTGGGGTCCTGTTTAGTGTTTACTACACACTGTTCACCTAATTTATATTGGACTGGACTAGGCCTAAGCATTCAGGTATTTGGGTTCGGTTCGGGTTCAGATCGGCTCCTTCCGCATTCGGGTCGATTTGATTTTAATATTTGTAAAATATCCGGTTACTTTGTACTTTCGGTTATTCGTATCTATTTTGTCCGATATTTAGAAAATTATCCGAAATTCTGATAAAAAACCGTTATTAAACGGACATATAACTGATTTAAACAAGTACAATCCAATATTCTCAATCATTTCTAGTCCAAAACAGAAAAAATGTGCAAATGACAAAACACAAAAGAATTAAAAAATAGAAGACAAGTAGACAGGGGCGGATCTAGAGAAATTTTTGTACGGGTACATAATTGGTTTAAAAAGGAAAAGTGGGGTTTCAAACCTTGAATCACGGGGTGCACACATTGAATTTAACCATCTCATCTAACAAATCCTGTTGTATTTTGTATGCAAAAACTTAAGTATATAAATAATTATGGGTGCACATGCAGCGGTTCTATAATGTTGCATCCACGTCTGCAAGTAGAGTCTCACACACACACATTGAACTTGAGGCTTGAAATTTAAGAGTTTAACAACTAACACATTCAGTTCATNATACATAATTGGTTTAAAAAGGAAAAGTGGGATTTCAAACCTCGAATCAGGGGTGCACACATTGAATTTAACCATCTCATCTAACAAATCCTGTTGTATTTTGTATGCAAAAACTTAAATATATAAATAATTATGGGTGCACATGCTGCGGTTCTATAATGTTGCATCCACCTCTGCAAGTAGAGTCTCACACACACACAGTGAACTTGAGGCTTGAAATTTAAGAGTTTAACAACTAACACATTCAGTTCA
>OVAP01002873.1:0-11782 GCA_900406295.1 Aurinia saxatilis
ATAAAGGAGCGATGGTAATTTGATAAAGGATCCGTCTTGAGACTCGGCCATATGTTCAAAAATAACAGATCTTTGTAAGGCATTTTTGCAGGGTTTTTCTAAGGTTTTTATAAGGATGTTATAAAACCTGTAAAATCAAAATCGGAAACTAAAAACCTTACAAAACCATTCGAAAATCACATGGTGGACTATTCGACCACAAAGCAGAATCGGAAACTCCAAAATAATAGATCTTTGTAAAATTTTCCAGGTTTTTTCTAGGGTTTCTATGTTATAACACCGGTAAAATCAAAATCGGAAACCAGAAACCTAACAAAACCATTCGGAAATCAAATTGCTCCATACATTCAAAACACATGGTGAACAAACCACAGATCTTTGTAAGGTTTTTCCATGTTTTCTCTAAGGATGTTATAAAACCTTACAAAAACATTCGGAAATCACATTTCGACCACTAATCGGAAATCGGAATCGATCTGTGAAAGTTACCTTGAGCGTTTCGCTGGAGAGAGTCGCCGGAAAGAAGAGAGAGGAGAGAGTGGAGAGATTCGAGAGGAGAGAGAAGAGAGATTCGCCGGAAGAAGATATTGATAAAAGAAGGGCACTGAAGACTTTTAACAGGAATATATAAAGGAAGGTGAAATTTTAGGTATATGTGATTAAGGGTAAATTTTTTTGGGTATATGTGGTTAAGCCCCAAGATCATTTGTATAAGAAAATATTTTATTTTTTAAGAGCTTTGGGGTTTTTTAATTTATTTTTTATATTTAGAAAAATTAAAAATAGTTAAAAACATAGGGTTTAACCACATATTCCCATTTTTTTATCTCATTAATCACATATACCCACCTTTTTTTTTTAGTTATTTTTCTTGTAAAAGGTCTAAAATACCCCTATTTAAATATTAACTATCTATGAGATTTTAAGGTTTAGGATCTAGAGTTTATGATTTAAAAACCCTAAACCTTAAAATCATAAACTGTAAAAAATCTTCCCACCCTTAATAAACTCTAACCTCCTAAAATATAAATCATAAATCTTAACAATAAATTATAATAGTTATTAAAAATTAAACCTTAAGTTTATAAGGGTTTAACCCTAAATCCTAAACCCCAAGAATATCATAAACTCTATAATTTTACTAAATCCTAAAATCCTAAATCCTAACAAATATATCATTTATAATGAAAAATAGCTTTGGTAAATGAAGGATATAATTGTATTAAAATAAAAAAGGTGGATATATGTAATTAAAAAAAAAGTGTGGTTATATGTGGTTAATGAGTATGTAAAGTTTGTCATTCTCTCTAAAAACATCAATATGTACATAAGATTACCGTATAAATGTAAATATATACAATGTATAATCAGCGTATTGTTCAAACTATACTTTCTTACTATATAATAGAAATATGATACACTGTTTTAATGTATACCATACAAATAGTATATAGGCGCTTAACCACATATACCTTTTTTTCTTATTAATCACATATATCCACCTTCCTTCTTTTAGTTATTTTTCTTGTAAGAAGTTTAAAATACACCTACTTAATTATTAACTATTTATGGGGTCTTAAGATTTAGGATATAGGGTTTAGGGTTTAAAAACCCTAAACCCTAAAAAATCTTTCCACCCCTAATAAACCCTAACTTCCTAAAATATAAATCCTAAATCCTAACAATTAAACTCTAATAATTATTAAAAATTAAACACTAAGTTTATAAGGGTTTAACTCTACATCCTAAACTCTAAGTAAATCATAAACTCTATAATTTTACTAAACCCTAAATCTTGAAATCCTAGATCCTAACAAATATATCATTTATAATGAAAAATAACTTTGGTAAATGAAGGATATAATGATATTAAAAGAAAAAAGGATGAATATATATAATTAAAAAAGAGTATAGTTATATGTGGTTAGTCAGTACATTTTACATTGTTTTATACTTTATGTTTTCACTATATAAATCATATCTAATTTTAATGTGTTTCATAAACCATGTGTTTCACCACTTAATGTGTTTCACCACTTACAATTCACAGTACATTTTACACTATTTTATACTTTATGTTTTCACTATATAAATCATATCTAATTTTTATTTTACATTTTTTGTTCCGTTATCACCATGTAGAACATTAATTTTAGTTTCAAATATATATAAAAAAGACCAAAAAATTCATTTCAATATGGCAATATTCTTGGGATAATTTGTCCAATCCTACCTAACGATTACTGCGGTTAACTTTGTGAGATTAACAAAAGATATTACACAAATCAAATCATTACAAATTTACAATTACAATTGTCAAAAACAAATTGTCGGTGTCCGTGAGTGAGTGAGCTGTACGCGTTTCTCCTCACCTTCTTCTTCTGCTTCTTCTGGATCGAGCCAAGCATTTCTCCGACAATAATATATTTTGTTATTACAACGTTTCCGCATTATTGGGTTTTAATTTAAATTTCCCTTTTTTAATTTAGGGTTCTTCAGATCAAACAAATCTCTTCCACTCTCTCTCTCTCCTATCGAATCATGCTAAAGATCTAAACTTTTCTCAGATCCGCAAGTACCCACTTAAAACCCATCAAGTTTTTAACTCAAAAATCTACAGAAAGAGAGAGAGAGAGAGAATAAAAAATGGGTCAAGATGGGTCACCGGCGCATAAACGACCCTCCGGTAGCGGCGGAGGAGTACTTCCGACGACGACGGTATCCAACGGAGGAGGAAGAGGTGGTCGTGGTGGTTTGTTACCACGCGGTAGACAGATGCAGAAGACGTTCAACAACATCAAGATAACGATTCTATGTGGCTTTGTTACTATTCTCGTCTTACGTGGTACGATCGGTGTTGGGAATTTAGGAAGCTCGAGTGCTGATGCTGTGAATCAGAATATCATCGAGGAGACTAATCGGATCCTAGCTGAGATCCGATCTGATTCGGATCCTACTGATGTAGATGAGCCACAAGAAGAGATGAATGTTAATGCCACTTATGTTCTAGGTCCTAAGATTACGGATTGGGATAGTCAACGTAAGGTATGGTTGAATCAGAATCCTGATTTTCCTAGTACTGTTAATGGCAAAGCTAGGATCTTGCTTTTGACAGGCTCTCCTCCTAAGCCTTGTGATAATCCTATTGGTGATCATTATCTGTTGAAGTCTGTCAAAAATAAGATTGATTATTGTAGGCTTCACGGGATTGAGATTGTTTATAATATGGCTCATTTGGATAAGGAGCTTGCTGGGTATTGGGCTAAGTTGCCTATGATTAGGAGGTTGATGTTGTCTCATCCTGAAGTTGAGTGGATCTGGTGGATGGATAGTGATGCTTTGTTTACGGATATTCTGTTTCAGATCCCGTTGGTTAGGTACGAGAAGCATAATTTGGTGATTCATGGTTATCCGGATTTGTTGTTTGATCAGAAGTCGTGGATTGCTTTGAATACGGGGAGTTTTCTTTTGAGGAATTGTCAGTGGTCTTTGGATTTGTTGGATGCTTGGGCGCCAATGGGACCTAAAGGGCCGATTCGTGATGAGGCTGGGAAGGTATTGACGGCTTATTTGAAAGGTAGACCGGCTTTTGAGGCAGATGATCAGTCAGCATTGATATATCTCCTGCTTTCTCAGAAAGATACGTGGATGGAGAAAGTGTTTGTGGAGAATCAATATTATTTACACGGGTTTTGGGAAGGTTTGGTTGATAGGTATGAGGAGATGGTAGAGAAGTATCATCCAGGTTTGGGTGATGAGAGATGGCCGTTTGTTACCCATTTCGTTGGGTGCAAACCGTGCGGTAGCTACGCTGATTATGCAGTTGAGAGGTGCTTGAAGAGCATGGAGAGAGCTTTTAATTTTGCGGATAATCAAGTGCTCAAGCTCTATGGTTTTGGCCATAGGGGATTGTTGAGTCCCAAGATTAAGAGGATCAGAAATGAGACAGTCACTCCATTGGAATTTGTAGACAAGTTTGATATTCGCAGAACGCAAGTTGAAGCCAAACCGCAGAGCTAGGGGAAACCAAGGAGAGGATGTTCACAGCTTTTATGAGGTTGTGGACACGTATAGGTAAAATATACAACACTCACAAATGCAAAGCAAATTTGTTTGCCTGTACTTGCTTGCTACTTTACTGTTTCTTCTGCTTTTTTTGTTTGTTGTTGTTTACAAGAAGATTTTAGCTGCGAAATTCTTTTTCCATAGATGCTTTGTGTTTTCTTCAGTCAAATATATGGAGAAATTTTCATACTTAAAAGTTAGAGAATCCTGATTTAGGGTGTTTAAACTTTAAACAGAAGAATGATAGAAAAAAGAAGTCTTTTGAATCAAGATGACTTTTGTTACATTACAAATTTGTCGCAACCATTGCTCAAGTACAAGACAGACCAATTACACATATTAACTTCCTCTATCTAGAGATAGCCCACCAGTTACCAGAGACTAAAATTTTCCTTAATCTTACATGCATCTACAAATGAATGACAAAAGTGACTAACTGGCTGACTAAGAAGAGACAGAAGAATGATCCTTTTCTTGGCTGGATCATTTCTTAAGGTGGATTACCAACTTTCTTGCTGCTAGACGTATCCCCGCCATTTTCTGGTAATCATAAGGCTCTAGTGAGAAGAATGCATCAATCAGGGTAGCGGGAAGTAACGCTGCCTCGAGCTTTTCGAAATCATAAGTACTGAAATCGAGCTTTTGAATGGTTTCCAAAGCTTCTTCTTTCTGGTATACCTGGGTTCCACACCTGGCATCATCTCCATTCTGTTCTGAGAATATTCTGTCCACCAGAAAAGAATGTTTTCAGACATTGGTTAGAGACTCTCAGCGGTTTCATTCTTGTATGTTAATGGTAGAAAGAGAAGTTAAAACTTACTGCAATCTGGCTCTGGGATAGTTGGCAAAACCTTTTTTCCTCAAAACGATAGGCCTCCAACCTGAGCTTGTTCCTGAGTTAAGTAATAAATTACGTGCAATATCGTTGGATGCGTCCAAGACCTTGCATAAATCAAGAGGTAAATCGACAACAATATTCAACCTAGGATGACCATCATGATCCACATATTTCCGGCTTATTCCAAACCGAACTTTCAAGCTACAGCAACAGAGGTGCAGAGGGGAGTCATTATGAAACAGATTCATTCTCAGGCTCCCATTAGAGAACGGGATAAGACTTACGGTGATGCTAGAAACAGATACTTCATCAACGCCCAAAAACGATTCATCTTCAGCATCAGGCAATGGAGTTGATGCAACCTGTTGTATCACAGTTTTTGCTTCGTCCACATCATCTGTCTGAAGAGCTCCAATGTGTAGTTTACTTAACAGAGTGGTTATATCAGATGGATCTGATTCACAGGAAGATGTATCACTTTCTGAGCATTCTGTAAGAAAAGAAATGATGGGATGATTTTCTTCAGTAGCATCCACGGAAAACAAACTCGGATCAGTTTTAAGGCTCGAAGTCGAGCTTTCTCTGACTCCATTAGGCAATGACTTCTTCTCATTACTGCGTGTTCTCGGACTCCTCCTAGGGGAAACCCAGCTCATTTCTGTTTGAATTTCAGGAGGAACACTAGACTCCTACAAAATCCAATTTTTTTACTTTGTCACACAGTGATTTTTTGATGGACTCAAATTTTACAAACTGTACACAGAATTGAGATACATCTCTAATCCTTAAATTTAGACGGCATTACCAGAAACAAGACGGCTGCACAGTTTTTGACAACTTCGAGATTCATCCGGCAATCATCTAAGCTCCTAGTGATTCATATTCATATTCAGGTTTAGTTCCACAACGAAACAACAACTGGGTAGATAGCTAAAACAACGACACTATCATTTACCTGTGTGTTTGATCTCCTAACCCAAAGTATGTAGCAAGTGAAGCCATCTGCATTGGTTAAAAGGAGAAACCTTTAGAATAAAAGCTACAAGACTTGAGAGATTAACAACGAGAAGACGAGAAGAGAGACCTTCATGTCACCAGCTCTCTTGCCAAACTTCTGAGTCAACAATGAGTAGGTATCGATAACAGCTTTCGGCTCAGGTGGATATAGACCAATTTCTGCAAATGCTTCTTTTATTCTTACACAATCAAATCTAGTTATGTTATGTCCCGCCCAAATTCGTCCTAAAGAAACACACCAATATCAAAATCATCAAGTGTAACAGAGACATAGAGAAAGAAGGTCTTTTACCATGGAGAATCTCGTAGACTTCATCGGAGATATCAGAGAAGGTCGGTGCAGAGAGTACTCCTTCGCGTGTAATACCGCTTTTCCGCTTGGTGAGCGTGGAGATGAGAGAAAGATCGGTGGGTCTAACCAAAGTAGAGTAACTGTTGAGCTCCACTAGCTTCCTAGGGCAGACCAAGATTGAACCAAACTCCAGAATCGCGAATGGTTTCCCTGGTTTTGTCGGAACCGCCGTCTCCAGGTCGAAAAAAGCTATCTCCCTTCCCTCGCCGCCGTTCAGTTTCGAAGAAGCCATTGTTGAGAACCAGCGATTGAAAATCTGGTGGGTTTTACTTTTAAACCGTGTAACTAAACCGGCTCCAATTGGTTTAGATAACCGGAGTAACTGTGTGTTCGATTGTACCAAACCAGTGAAAACAGACATGATGTTCAAACTGTTTATGTTTTTTACCTTTTTCCTCTCTTTGTTCGCTCGATTCAAGAAAAAAAAAACACAACTTCCATCTCTCTGTTTCTCTGTATGAATAATCTTCAAGATACTTTAACTAACTACATCAATGTATATTTGTTTTGTTTTATGGAGAAGTTGATAGAGGAGAGTGTATTCCTAAACTCAAGGAACACTTCCACCACTTCTCGGTTTTGTTCACCATTTCTCCCTTACTACCACTCCTGTCGGTTAAAAATGTTTTTTTGTTGGATTGGATTAAATCAAAAGGAAATTTATGAAAAGGATGTAAAATTAATATTGTATAGATTTGTGTGTGTGTGTGTATACATGTTACTGATTTAACAATAACACTAAGATTCACTTGTGAAGTAATAATTAACCACAAATTTTGATCATTCCTCAGGAGTTGAAATAATCCACCAAACAATCGAAACTTGTCATACAAGAAACCAATGACCTCAAAGCCTCACTCATCTCTCCCGTGTTCGGTTTCTCATCATCATAATCCCCTGAAACAAACTCAGTGATTGTGCTTCCGAGCTCAATCCAGCTTTTCCCAGGCACTCTTCTCTTCCTAACACGATCTCTTATCTTCGATTTCTCATCCCACATTCCTTTAGAAGCGTAGATATTCGACAAGGCAACATAATCTCCGACATGGTCACAATCTAACTCAAAGATCCGTCTCTGAACTTCTTCCCCTAGCTCAACATTCCCATAAAGACTACAGGCACCAAGCAGCGTTCTCCATATCACCGCGTTTGGCTTAACCGGCAGCTGATTTATGAACTCTTGAGCTTCCTTCAAACAACCCAAACGACAAAACAAATCGACCATACATCCGAAATGAGCGTCTCTAGGTTTCAGATTGAAATCCTCAATCATGCTTTTGAAATGTCGTTTTCCTTCTTCCACTAAACCACCGTGACTACAAGCCATCAAGACTCCAATGAATGTTACATCGTTTGGAGTAATAACCGATGAACCTCGTTGGCTCTGATCAATCATTTTCATTTTCTTGAAGAGTTCTAAAGATTCTTGAGCTTGACCATTTAAAGCGTACCCAAAGATCATAGATGTGTAAGTAATCACATCTTTTTTCAATGTTTCATCAAAGAGCTTCCTCGCTTTCTCAATATCCCCTGATTTCACATACATGTTAAGAAGTGAGTTTCTCAGAGTTAAATCCATAGCAAATCTTGGTTTCCTCTTGACGCCACGCGAGTACATCCGTTCTCCCATCTCCAATGCCCCTAGATCAGCACAAGCTGATAAAGCAACACTCAGAATCACTTCATCAAGTTCGATCTTTTCCTCTTCCATTCGTTTAAAAAGCTCAATAGCTTCCACAGCTTTCTCATTCTCAGCGTAAGCTGAAATCATCGTCGTCCACAAGACGAGGTTCTCTTTCTCAGACGTTTCGTCGAACACTTGGCGTGCATCGTCAAGATTACCCGATGCAGAGTAAAAACTGAGAAGAGATGTTTGGATTTGAATTATGGTGTTGAACCCAAGTTTTCTAACAAGAGCGTGAATCTGTCTACCACCAAAGCAAGAAGCTTTATGAAGTGATGAAGAAGATTTAATGGCAAACAGAACAGAGAAACTGTCGATGAAACTAGGACTTTCTCTGAATCGATGTCGGAAATTTAAGAGAGCCTTGATTGGCTCGCCTGTGTCGAGATAATGTTTGAGAGTGTGGTTGGATTTAAGTGATTTCGTATGATAATGAAGAAGACATGAGTCTGATTTGTTAATTACTCTGAGAGAATTCAGAGACAGAACATGACGCAAGACGAAACTCATCTAACATTTGCGTCTTATCCAAGAATCAAGATAATAAAAAAAAATTATGTGTTTCCTCATTTCCTATTCAAATGCTTTTTATTTTTGGTTTACGTGAGTGAAATTTAGTAATGTATGAGATAGATATTGAGAATTTGACAAATTTAAGTATTTAACTTTGTCAACTTAATATGAGAAAAGAAAATAGTTTCAAAACTATATATTAATTTATAGCCAACCATATTATATTCTTTTGTGTGTTAAAACAATTATGTTGTATATATAATTGGCAAAATAACTGGTTATTATAAGATGTTAAAAAAACTGGTTACTTTAATATGAACTAGTATTACGGTCTGTGCTTTGCAGGGGCTAAGTTTAATCTTGCTAAATTATATTTATAATAATTAGTTGATATGGTAAATGTAAATGTCAGATAAATATAAATCTTTAAATATCTATGGACTATAAATAAAACTATATCAAATGGATGATAACACCATCCTAGATTACTTACACATTATATTTGTTTGATTTTTATTGTCTTTTTTCGTAGTTATATAAAAGTTATGAGTAAGTGGAATGGTAAGTGGACTTGGATAAGAAAATGAGTTCTTTTTTTAAGGAAAAGACAAAAGAAAGAAACGTGTGAATATTGTATTAATAGGTGAATGACTAATCTTCAATTCTTTGACACAAAAAAAAAAAACAAAACAAAAAAGCAATATTCAACTCATTCATCAAACCAAAAAAAATTGTAGCTTGTTCATCGTTCTATTCCTATGTATATGTTTTCTGTTATTTTCAGTTACCGAAACTCAACTCCATGGTTATGTAATTTCTTTTATCGGAGTCAAGAGGATTGAACCATTTGTTTTTGTGTTGATTCCGCTAAGCAATTTTTGAATCCAAAATTCATCAGAAATTATATACACATGAGACTGTTTTGATGGTCATTGTTGATAAGTACTAAAAGTTGATATCTTGTTCTCGATTGGAGATCTTGAACAGGAAGAATGAAAATTCTCAAAATTTCAACAATCATATAGTGGCGGTGGAGACGGGAGATTCCAAGTGGCAGCGGATGGAAGAATTCATAGGTGCTGATTTGTATTTGTTAGACAATCATTTGAATGAATTTGGATTCTAAAATAAATTAAAATATATTTTTTTTTTTGGAGGTCAATGCTTTACTGTGTTCTATGAATGACTCGTTTTTCCTCCTCTTTTGAACAGTTTAATCCACAAAATTTTCAGTTAGGAACACCTCCTTTTGTCCATGATGGTTAATCCTTTTCAGCTAATTTATTGGCCGATCAGATCCCTAAAGCTATACACTTTTTCTAGGTTATGCTTGAATCCCTTGTATATGACGTTTAGAGGTGATTACATGAAAGATTTAGGATATTATTCTTGTTTAAGTTTTATACATTATTCTCTGAACTTCAGTTTTGATATAGTAGTATGGACATCTCTCTCCCTTTTTTCCTGTTTTTGAATAAACTCATGTATTGTATCCAAACGTAGATAGCATATTTGACAAGGCAAGGAATTCACAAAAAATTGTCTGTAGCTAAGATCCTTCTGATAAGAAAAAAGCATAAGATAGAATTTGAAACGTTTAATTAATAATAAAAAAACATGATACAATTCTTCATGGTAACTAAGATTATAAGTAGCGATAATTGTACTTCAAACGTTTAAGTCTCCATCTTCACCACCTTGAACGAAAGGATTGCAAAAACAAATCTTATTACCAAATTGTTTAACCAAATAATTATAGAAATCGGTAAAAGTAAGTATTAATTGGTTGACTTATTACCTTACACTTTGTGGGTTAACGTAGGACATATATCATATCCTTTGGAATATTTCTTTGTACACCATGTTAGTTGTTTTGTTCACCCTTTCTCCATTCTCATCAGTGATGAGAATCTTCAATCCGCTTATACTTTTGACTCTTGATACCGCAACATATAACTGTCCATGTGAAAAAACCAGTTTTGGTTAGTATATCCCGACATGGGATAAACTTTGTCCTTGACTCTTGTTAATTGTCATAGCAAAACAAGGTGCTATTGGAAATTGTTGTCGCTCCAATCGGAAAGGTAGTTTGCCATCTGAAGGTGTTAGAATCATTCTCGGAAGATAGACTTTGTTGCCAATGTTATTCCATGTCAGAACTTTTGCTTCAATAACATGTTTTCCGAGTTGTATTAACTGCAGCCTTGTGCCATTACACAATCCATACTTCTGATCAATATTTCGTAGCAAATAACAGGAACACCCTTCTTTAGTTTCATAACATGATTTGGCAATCCAGATCACTTAATATCATTGAGATTTTCAGTCGATATACCATCGTCTCTTGGTTTGGAACGATCTGAATTGCATATTGTATCTTCACTGTAGTATTCGTGTGATTCTCCTGGAAGAACGTCCATGATGTAATCGTTCACCTCATAAACAACTTCATTTGTTGGACAAAGTATTGCACGCTCCTGAAATAGTTCTCGTCTTCAAGATTCTGAAGCAATGACAGATATGTGCTAAGTGCGATTGAATGGATTTTGGATCCAAAGAGTCTTTGAGAAGCATATCTTCTGGTATTTCTATTTCCGCTTCATCATCATTTGGCTCCGAAAGTTTTCCTTCTCCAAGTTTTAGTATCCACTCAGAAAACTCTTTGATTAGATCCGCTTCCAGTGGATCTGCTTCCACAGTGAGTCGCATGTTCTTTGTTAACCTAAGAACTTGGCAGGACTTCCACAGAGACGAAGAAGTTAGAGAAGCTTGAACAATCTGTTCTCGACTCCCTTTAGGTATCACCGGTAGGATTTGACGGAAATATCCTCCGAAAACAATAATTTTCCCACCAAAAGGTTTGTTGGGGTTAAGAATATCTTTCATAGATCGATCCAAAGCTTCAAAACAATGTTTATGCATCATTGGAGCCTCATCCCATATGATCAATCTGGCTTGTAATAGCAACTCGCCTATATCGCTATCACGAGTTATGGAGCAAGTGGAAGTCTCGTTTACCTGTATTGGTATTGAAAATCGAGAATGCGCCGTTCATACGCCTTCCAATAACAGGCCAGCCATTGCACTGGATGCAACATTTATGACTATTGCTCCTTTTGAACGAATGTAAGTAGATAGTGTTTTCCACATATATGTTTTTCCCATTCCTCCAAAGCCGTAGACGAAAAAGTTACCTCCTGCATTTGAATCCATGCTAGCCACTATACTTTCAAATATTTTCCTCTCCTCATGGTTTAACTTGGACAACATACCATGATATTGTTGTCCACAAGCATTCCTGTCATAACTTAAT
>OVAP01002874.1:0-18134 GCA_900406295.1 Aurinia saxatilis
TTGTTTGAGTTCCATGTACCACGCCCGAGGAGCCTGTTTAAGGCCATATAGGGCTTTGTTAAGCTTGCATACAAACGATGGTCGATCTGGATCGACAAAGCCTTCGGGCTGAGTAACGTAGACGTCATCGGTGAGAGTGCCTTGAAGAAATGCATTATTGACATCAATTTGGCGTATTTTCCAAGAGCAAGCAACAGAAATATTCAGAACAGTCCTTATCGTTGTCGATTTGATCACCGGGCTAAAGGTTTCGGAGTAGTCAATGCCATGTTGTTGATTGTACCCCTTTGCCACAAGTCGCGATTTGTACTTGTCTACTGTGCCGTCAGGAAGAAATTTGGTGCGAAAAATCCATTTTGTTTGGATGACGTTGTAAGATGAATCGAAAATAGGTAGAGAGAAATTGGACAGCATTTTTTGTAGAGTGGATTGAGATGGGTGACCAAGGCGGGAATGCCAGTCGAGTGCACTGGTTTTTATGGCTGTGGTAGTGGTGGATAGGGCTGTTGGGTTGGTTGGAATAGGCCACTCATAGAGATCATTGTTAGTACGGCCTTGGAGTAACTGGGCCCCCGTTCTGAGATCCTTCACCTGAAAGGAAGCCGGAAAGAATTCAATAGACACTCGGTTAGCATTACACAATCGATATACTGATATCAGATTCTTTTGAATGTCAGGTACATAGAGAACGTCATGAAGAGAAAGCGATTGATGGTGTAAAGGAAGATGAACCGAACCAGTGTGTGTGATGGGGAGCCCCTTACCGTCACCAACGACCACTTCCTCACCTCCGTTATAGGGCTGGTGGAAAGAGAGATTGGCCAAATCTGATGCGATGTGATGAGTGGCACCAGAGTCTAGTAGCCACGGGTTTGCTGGTGATTGGTTCGCAGTAGTGAGATGAGCACGCGGTTGTGACTGCCACGAAGGAGGCTGTGGGGAGGAGGCAACAGAAGCGTTTGAGAGGAGCTGGTTGCAGCGCTTGGCAGTATGACCAGTGACACCACACCACTGACATTTACCATGGTAAGGTCGTGATGTAGTATTTGACTGATTATGTGATGTTTGTGGTGACTGAGTCTGCCAGTTTGTATTGCCTCTAGAGTTTGGTTTGTGCTGGTAGCGAGAGGAGTTGTTCCCTGCATTGTTGCTTCGATGATAAGTAGGATTTGCGGATATAGGATGCATCGTGGTATTGGTGGCAGCAATGGTGAGCAAATCTGTTTCTTGATTGATCAGACGTTCATGGATCTCAGTGAGAGATGGGGAAGTCTCACGACCTTGAATTTGTAGGATAACAGATTTGTAGTCATCTGACAGAACTTTGCTGATGTAATCAATCTGATCTTCATGGCCTATGGCATTGCCTAAAAGAGCTAGGTGCTCAAACCGGGTTGTGACATTGGTGACATTGGTCATGTTGATATGAAGAAGCGAGGGAGAGTCAGAGACAGAGATGGTTTCTGTTGACTCGTTAGAGGCCATGAGAGCAAAAGGAAGAAGAAGGAAAAAAAATAGAGGTGGCGGCCTTTGATTCTTTAGGTCTAGATATCAAAGGCTCTGATACCATATAAGTTATAATATTTTGTGTTATATTTCATAGTAGGAAATTACAGACGTATATATACAACAGCAATGAGTTTGTACAAGGAAAGTGAATCATTGTGCAATCAAGTGAATCAATCATCATAACTCCAAATCAATTTGCGTAATCATATGCGTAATAACACAACACACCAATACAAGCAGAAGCATAGAATTAGGTTTTGTGAAAAAATATAATTATACACACATATTTATATGTGAGTTAGTTACACAGATATAAACTCACTGCCGATTCAATTTTTGCATTCATCATCTCTCTGCTACTATTTTCCCTCTCCATCCTCCATTGTTTTTTTTTTCTCTTTATCTCTCTACTCTCTAGTCTCCATGATCTTACTATTGTCATAATGTTATATGTTGCAATGTTATAGTGTTAAAATCAGAGAAAAAAACTTTTAAGAGTAAAAAACTTTGTGAAACCTCAAAACTATAGAGATTTTTTATAAAGATTTTCATCCTCTTTCGCCAGATCGGTTTGTTGCATAGAGAATATATCAAAGTCACTAAGATCAAAACCACCACGTGGAGTTCTACTGCAAGCTAACTATCGATTCACCATATACTAACTTACCGTGAAAATTCGAATTTCCACTGCAAGCTAACTATCGATTCATCATATGGAAGTTAGGATCACCAGGAAGAGAATATGATCTAACGGACAAGAGGCATGATCCTTTAGAAGTGGAAGGGAGAGATCTGGTTCAGTATTGACTTGTGTTCATATAAGTATAAATATTTATGTGTAACAAAGTAAACAAAAACTTCTCATCCAATTACAATACAACACACAAAAACTTGTACTTTTAACAACAAAAAAAACAAAATGTTTTCTCATCTTCGCGGTCAAACACACTTCTAAATGCTGCAAAATCAAGGTTAGACAGTTTTGGACACAAATTTAACAAACCCTATAGCTAGAAATTCTTTAATCAAACATAGCGTACATGCCTTTCTAGGTCATCAAAAGAAACAACACCAATTAGACATTCTTGCACTAGAAAAGAGAAGTCCAAGTTCTAATTCAAGTTATTATGATCTCACAATGAAACACTTTTAAGTAGATGACATTGAAGGAAGATGTCCAGCAAACAATCTTTTATTGATGTCTTGTGACAAAACTTTAGTAGGTTAATCCAGTCTAATTGTGGTTTAGTAGTTGTATATTGAGACACCGTTGAGTACTCATCCATCTCAGTTTTAAATCAAAAACTTATTTTGTGTAAAAGGTAAGCCTCTGTACTAACAATAATATTTATGCAAGTGATTGCAAATTATTGACATGACATGAAATGAAAAGGCTTTACCTTAGACCCACCACTATTTCTGTCATATTTCATTTTCTTCTCTCTTTGTCCCCCTCCTCTTTTTCATTCCACATACATGTTAGGAACCTTCATTGAACATTACTTATAGAACCATGCATATATTATATAAATGTCAGAAAATATGTGATACTTTTTTTTTCAAAAAGAAATATGTGACATTTACCCGTGAACAAACTATAAAAGGGACTTCCTTCAATAAAAGTTTTCTTGTGTGTCATATAAAGAGCTATAAGAAGAAGTATGTTACTGTTTCACTCAACAATATTTCTTTTACCCATTAATTCCATGAGTCAACTGTTTATAAATATTAAAAAATGTTTTAAAAATCTTAGGTTATGAATGAAACAATGGGATAAGTGTAGTTTTTAAGTGGATAACACGGATCATTTTTACTATTTATGCTTTGTGATTTAAAAATAGAAAAGAAAAATGGAGCATATTATATTATTATTCCCATAAATTTTAATCCATATATCTATTCGATAGATTTTATCTATATTTTGTCCAGCTTGATCCACTACTTCATTCATAGTTTTAGTCTTAAACAGTACATGACTGCATTAATATATATATTTTAAATTACTTAAGCAGCAACATCCGTAAACGGCTAGACCTAATACACTGCTTAAATTTGTATGGTTTCTAATTAAAGAAGATAAACTCCATGATTAATTTGGAATTAGCTCCACTGGTTTCTTTTAATAAAAAACATACGAATAGAACCATATATGTCAATATCTTTTCAATCACATTCTCTCTTTTTATTTGCCCATATTTCTTGCTGTCAACAATTCACAATCTCTCCTCTTTTTCCTCTCTCGTAAGTCATAACCCATCAACCAAAAAAAAAACTCTTATTAAATATAATATACATCTACTCAAAAACCCTTCAAACAAAAATATCATTTCCCTCTACCTCTCTCTCTCTCTCTCTCTCTCTCTCTCTCTTTCTCTCTAAAACTCCAATCTTGAATTTTCAAGAATGTCCTCTCAAAGCATAAGATCAAGAACCTATCAACTCACGAGACCAACCCTTGTTCTTGTTATTCTTCTTGTTCTTTTGAGTTGTTGCAATGGAGCAAGAACCACGAACGTGTTCAACACGAGTTTGCCTCCCAAACAAAACGACGTAGTTTCTCCACCTCATCATCATCATCAAGGTCGAGTACAAGATCACAAAAATGGACTCATGGGGTTCTTGCCACGTCAGTTTCCTGTTCCAGCTTCTGGTCCTTCAAGAAAACATAACAACATTGGTCCAACTAGTACTACGACTCGAGCATCTCCTTGAATAGTTTTTTTTTGTACTTCTCTGTAAGTTTTTGCGGTTTAGTTTTGCCCCTTTTATTACTGATGTAAATCGGAATTTTTAGTTCAGTTTATTATGATCAATGCTGTGGATAAATCAGCTTTTTTAATTTTATTTTATTATTGGAATTACTTGCACGTGCGGAAGTGTAAAGCACAAGAGTCAATGGTCTTTATTATTAATACAACTCTAATGTTGAAATGTTGATTAACCTGGACTGATGATGAAATATAAATTTTTAGCAACATGTAGTTTAACTGGAAAAATATCTTCGACATACAAAGCCTAAAAAAACACGAAATCAAATTGCGTTTAGAAGGAATCATGCATATAACTCGCTCTAATTCATCTAGAAGTTTAGGCTCATAATCTCTTAATTAGTTATCATAATAGTTCCGACTAATTAATTTAGACTTCAGTAGCCTATCCGTTTAATTTATTATCAATTATTTGGCTATTTAATATCCACTTTTTCATATTGTAATTCCAACGAAATTAAGGACGATGATTCTACTTAATTACTCCCTCTGTTTCTTAAAGAGTGTCGTTTTGACATATTTCACACAAATTAAGAAAATCATTAAATTTTCTGTTTTACCCCTATTTAATATGTTCTATTCTTTAGTTTTGTAATTAATAAGCTTGAAAAGTAGGGATAAAACTAGAAATTTGGTAATTAATCTACATTGAAAAAGCAAAACGACACTTAAAATAAAACAAAAATTTAACTCTAAAACAACACTTATTATGAAACGGAGAGAGCATATCTCAAAGAGAATTGAAATCCAAATAACAAGACTAGCATTTGAGTTGGTCACTTAGTCATTTAATACGACGAGAGTTATTGTAGAAAAAAAAATTTGTCGGAGCGAAAATAAACCATACAGTGTGTTCTGACAAGTGACAAGTACAAAAATAATGAGTGTTCGTGCGCAAAAGAATGGTCAATTGTTACAAGCATGTAGCAATTAAAAGTATAGAGTATATGATTAGAACTAAAACGTGTGATTAAGCTTGGAATTATCTATGAAATTGAATATTTTGGATCCATCTTTTTGTTTAGTTGTTGTGATCAATAATGTTAAATGAGTAGTCGTTGTGAATGCGATGGAGCAACGGCATGCAGATATATATTGGAGCATTGATGTGATATCTCCTAAAGAATTTCAAGAAGTTCTTTGAATGTTTATTGCGGTGAGAGGGATTGATAATATCATGTGTTTTTTATCTGCATAATATGTTAGAGGTCGAATTATATTTACTTGATTCTCCCTAATTCAAACTTTGAATAACCTTTTTGGGGTGTCCATGTGATGATACATACTTTCCATGAACAATCGGGTCCCTTGAGTGAAATTTAGCTTCTTGTCTCGATTATAACTTTAGTTTAGGTCATTAAAATAATACTTAAGCATGAATTAAAAAGTAAAATAAAGAGATCCCATAAATAGTAAAAGGAATTCGTCAGGTAATAAAACATAAAATTCCCAAGATAGATGCATGTACAGATGTACTGTTTGTATTTCTGCATTGGTCTACTCAAAGGTTCTGACACAAAAACAAATATGAATCGACGATCTATAAATCCCACTGAAAACAATTTGTGTTATGACCACACGAAATCTCCACCAATTTGTATATTTATTTTTACCGTAATTTCCAACTTTCAAAATATATTTCTTTTCACTGAAAATGGATTTGTGACAAAAGAATTATTTCCTCTATTATACTTAGAGATAATAGAAGAGTACAAATAACTCCTCTCTTACATAAACAATAAATCACTCTAAAAACAGAGAATTTTTCAGCTTCTAAAGTTCTAAATGACAAAACCCATACAACAACCCATTTTCCATAAAATTACTATGCTTTTGGGTTTAAAATGTTATTATATGCGGAATTGATGAGACATATGATAGAAGAATGATACTAACTCTCATGATAATGAGAAAAGTTGGGATACATACATTTAAAGTGTCTAGATTTATCTGATCGAAATCTATTCTCCTTCAAACTTCTGATTAAGTATATTACTATAACCTGTTACGATTTTGCCACTTCAAAAACTGTATCAAATTCATATGTTTGGAGACTCTTGTGAAATTTTGGAGTTGTTGTTTTTGCTTTGCGAATTAGAAGAATTAATCTATTATGGGAGATTTCGTTTGTTCTTTGAGATCCTTAAAATTTTAGAAATCTTGTCGATTATATCTTCGATCAGTTTTTGGATTAATCTTTGCTTTGTATCTGTTATGGTTTGGGTTTTTGTCTATTTTAGTATGTTCTATGTAAGTTTGTTTTTGAAGAACTGTTATGTTTGGCAGATTTTTGGTTTCGAAAACTCATCACATGTGGGCTTAAGTTTATAAGTTAATTTGTTTCTTCTATTTGATAAAAATTTCAGATAAAAAAAGTATGGAATTATCATTAATCTATTTTTTTTTTATTATCTAGAAATTTAATCATATTACATTTTTTTTTTGAAAATAATTTGAATAAACTGTTTTACAAACAATTCTACCGTGCAGTTCTCTTCGTAATATAGATAATAAATCTGTCTACATTACTCTGGATTTTCGTAAAATCTAAACTCATACATCCATTAATCTGTCTGTTTGAATCTTCATCAAATTCATTAACTTTTTGGTTTTTCCGGTAATACAAAAATAAGTCCATGCAATTGTGTAATCAGAATAAAATACACATAATTCATTTAATCAATAATTCGATAAATTTTGTATGTGTCTAGATACTTCAATAACAGATGTACAATTTTTAAATAGTGGGACATTAGAAAAAAAGGATGTGCACATGGACCACTTATATTACATAAGATAAACACTTACTAATTAGTAATTAACCACACTTGGTTACCTGCAATGCTGTATAAATCATGCATTCGTGTGAGATAAATTTAAAATTGGCACAAACGATATATTGACAAATGCATTGCAAGAATGCAAAAAATACGATGGATATGCGGGCATGTGATGTGTCTTCGCGTACGTGTGCATCCATGTCCACGTCCACGTGCGGTCTACCACGTGTGCCTAGGGTCCAGATTAATTTCGACTCACATATTAAATTATCATAATTATATACTAGCCTATGATCTATCATATCCATAGGCACGCGACAAACATACTCGTACAATATTTTTCGTCAACAAACATTATTGATCATATGATTCATCCGAATTATAATTTATAATTCTATATATTGAAAAAGGATATCATATATACTATGATTTTATATATTGCAAAAAGATATCATATACCAAGCGTGTGACATTGACTAATTAGCTAGTGTCGAAAAAGGTCGATTATACTGTAATGAGAGCTGAACCGTATCCCTTTAGGCTTTTTTTTTTTTTTGTAACCTGTATCCCTTTAGTTTGAGGGTTTGAAATAGAGGATTTTACACCACAGAAAATGTAGTTTAAATAAGGTTTTGTCAAAAAAGATAAAACAAGGTTTTGGAATTGTTTAGTCGAAGCAATAGAAATTGTATACTGTCAGCTACCACTTTTAAATATCTCATTTTCAAAAATACTGGATATTTTCAAAATTATTATTGTATTTATCAAAAATATTTTTTATAATTGATAAATTTATTAGGATTTAGGATTTAAAGTTTAGTAAAATTATATGGGTTAATTCAGAGTTCCTACCGTTTAAGGTTTAGTAAAATTATAGGGTTTAGAATTGATTCAAGGTTCCTAGGGTTTATGGTTTAAGGTTAAATCCTTCTAGAATTAAGGTTTAATTTTAATAACTATTAGAATTTAATTTTAAGGTACATGGGTTAGACTAAAGGGGTTTAGGGTTTGTCTGGAGTGGAAAGATCATAAACCATAAAACCTATAAATAGTTTACACTTAAATAGTGGTATTTTTTGAAAATTTACCTCTTTCTCGTGGTATTTTTGAAAATTCTCTCCAACCTCATATCATTTGATTTAAACTTAGTTCTAGGGCTGGGCATAAAATCCGCACCCAAAACCCGAGTCTGAAACCGACCCAAAACAAAGGGTTCAGTTCGGTTTATTATGATGCTTATTAACCGATCGGTTTAGATTTTTTTAGAGATTTGGATATCCGAACCCGATCGGTTATTATCCGATACCCAAACTCCACCCGAAGAAATCCGATACAAGTACCGGTTCATCTTTTTTCTGCATGATCGATGACAATCTTTGTGCCACCTACCACTCTCCGACCCTCTTCTTCCTCTTCTTCTTCTCCACTCGTACTTTTTCTGTCTCCATGCTCTCCGATTTCGTCCTTAACCGCTGTTTTGGTTTGCGGAATTTGCCGGAAATGTTTAGGGATGGTCACTTCTTGTGTCTCCTCCACTCAAAGCTCCGTGAAGAACAATGGTACTGTTACATACAATGTATCTCTAGTTGGAAGAGAGCTAATTCTTCTTGGTCTTCCCAGTAAAGGACGCATGGCCGAAGATTCCCTTAATCTTCTCAAGGTTAGTTGTGGTTTCAATTTCTGAAATTGAGGACTATGTTGAGACAGTTGTATGGAGAATTCGAGTTATCGAGCATTTTTTGGATGTTTGTTTGTGCGAATTGTTAGATAAGTTTGGGAGAAATTCAATTTTGTTGTGGGAATTGTTTAGTTCGGATTTAATTAGCCGAAGTTCTTACTTAATTACCCAAAGTATTTTGGATATGTACTATTTATTTCGGGTTTCGGATAATAACCGAAATACCCGAACCCGAGAGAAACCGAACCGTACCCGGCCCAATGTTATGTATTACCCGATCGGGTCCTATTTCCTTAAACCCGAAAACCCGAAATATCAGATCTGAACCCGAACGGATATCCGAACACACCCCTACTTAGTTCGAACGAATCATACCAGCATCAATACCTTGTATTCCATCAAAATCGTTGCTATTAGACGTATTTGGACGAAAGTATTCTTTGTCCAAAGGTTACAAAAAAAAAAGTATTCTTTGTACAAAGTTCTTGCTTTACACCTTTCTATTATAAATAAAATGGTCCAAATAATGCAAGTATATTAATTTGTACCCTTCTGTCCAAATAATTCAAAAACAAATACAACATTCTTGAAAACATTGCAAGTATACATTGTGTGTTTCTATGATTTATCATGCCATTCTCTTGTATCACCCACTACAAGAAAACAGACTAATTCACACTGCATGTTTAGTTGAAAATTAGTTGCAAAAAGGGGTAAATGCAACTTTTTTGCGACTACAAAAAATAGTCGCATTTGAAATGTTGGAAAAATGGGTGGTCACAAAATAGTTGAAAAATACGATAAGTTTGCAACCGCAAAGAGCAGTAGTAAATATAGCGACTAAAATGCAACTACTTCTAGTAATAGGATCATTTTGCAACTACATTACTACTGTTTTTGTAGTATTAAAAGAGTTGGAATTTAGTCACAAATATTTAGGATTAATATTCATATCTTTATATTAGGGTTTGGTTGGAAAACAGTCGCATTCGTTTTGTGACTACATTAAAACTATTTTTGTCGTCTTAAAATAGTTGGAATTTAGTCACAAAATTTTGCGACTAATATCCATCTTTTTGTATAAACGTAGTCGCAATTTTATCATTATTATTCAGACTGTTTTGCAGATGTTGTGTATTGTACATATTTTTATACAATATTTTTTATTTATACTGTGTTTCGCATATATATAATTTTAGTTATTCAAATGATATATTAAAATTTTACATAAATATTATAATATTTTTTAGTTCTGCAAATAAAATAGAGAAATAATACTCCAATATTATTAA
This sequence comes from Aurinia saxatilis, assembly GCA_900406295.1. Lineage (NCBI taxonomy): Eukaryota > Viridiplantae > Streptophyta > Magnoliopsida > Brassicales > Brassicaceae > Aurinia > Aurinia saxatilis. The sequence goes on from OVAP01002874.1 coordinate 10,028, forward strand.
CTTTTCAATTTTTTTTACAAAATACAAAATACTATACATAATACAAATACAACCAAAATACGCTTGTTCTTCCTTGGAGATGGGTATGCATAATCACTTCAGTTATTTGGTTTCTTGAATCCATTGTTTTGTTTCTTCAATCCAGTGAGTATCACTTCCATGGAGGCAACAGCAAATCGGTATTGAGATCCGAATCCAGAACATATATGAATCCATAACATAGATCGAAACCCTAGAAACAAAAACAAACGAATCACAATGACAAACTGATTAAGGACATATTTATACAAAAACCGGAGCTTTCCTCATCGCCAGCGGCGTCTTCTTACTCATCTGACTCCGTGCTCCTTCTTCACTCTTAGACCTCCTCCCTCCATCACCACGACTCCTATGAAATCAGAGCCAGAGATGAGAAACAAAGAGATCATCGCCAAGAAATCCAGATTATGACTTATGTAAATGGATGGACGAGATTAAAAGACAAAAACGATGAAGGGACATGATTGTGCTATTTCGCCACGTCAGCGATTCTAGAGAATCAGTATAATTAGTTCTCAAATATTATGTTATGAATTGTTCACTTTTATATTTTATATGAGCGTAGTTGCAAAAACGTGAGATTAAATTTCCGGTGATCGCAAATTGGTGGCATTATTATACATGTAGTCATAAATTAGTGGTAATTTAGTAGTTATTAACCCCTAAATTTAAAATTTTGGGTGTTTCAGTTATTTATAAATCTATGTATTATAGTAGATGTTAATTCTACAATAATACTTGCTAAAGTTCATTTATTATTAAAAAAATCATATTAATAATCATTTTTATAAACTTGTAAACATTTTCATATAAAATTATATGAAAAGATTTACATATACTTTAGGAGAATATATAAGAGATTGAGTAAGTTTATAAATATAAAGTTTTATCATTTTAGGTAATGATTTTTGTTAACCCTATCAACATTTTGGAAATAATTTATAGTATCTTGATAAGAAAACATGAGAAAATACATGTTATAAGAAACAACATTTTATATAAGTGTGGTTGCAAAAAAGTGGGATTAAATTTCCGATGGTTGCAAATTGGTGACATTATTATACATGTAGTCGCAAATTAGTGGCAATTTGATATATTACATTTTTACCACTTTCTAACCATTGTTTTCTAGTGTTTTTCGAGTCTTTTGGTCTTTTATAGAGTCAATTTAGGTATTTGGAAGCTTTGGTGAAGTGTGGGACAAGAAGAGCAAGAAATGGGGAAAGACTATAAAAAAGTGGTTCATGCACGGGCATGGAACGAGTGCCTGGTCAAGCACCAACAGAGCCTGGTCGGGCTGAAGAGGATGAAAATAATACAAAAGAGGCAAGGAGAAGGTGCCTGGTCGGGCACCAATATAGCCGGGTCGGGCTGAAGAGGACGAAAATAATACAGAAGAGGCAGGGAGAAGGTGCCTGGTCGGGCACCTACCTAGCCTGGTCGAGCACCTACCAAGCCTGGTCGGGCTGGCCCCCGATTTCTGCAACATCAATTTGACAATTTTCCTTTTTTGACTTTAATGGCCCAAAATTTATTCCACCAATCCTAGTTTTTACAGAGCTTCTCTGCTTCCAGAACAGCCTCCTTGATTCATTCTTCCCATTTTGTGGAAACTCTTTTGTTCTTCATTTTTCTTGAGACGTTTGATTCGTGTTGCTTGGAGACTCTTGAAGACTCATTCATTTCTTTTCACTTCAGTCATTTACCATTGTTGAGAAGTGTTCTTAAACCTTTGTCTTTTACAATTTTCATTTTTAATCAAGTATTATTCAGTTTATTTTTGTTCTTGATTATGTTTACCATTACATCTTGTTTATTTGTCATTTCATTCATGTGTGAGTAGTTAGGTTGTTAGAGAGATCATGGGTTGTTAAGTTAGTAACTTGATGTAAATAGGTAGATCTTTGGAATAGTCTTCCTCCTTATGAATGTTGTATGCTAAAACTAGTTTGATCACCTAGTTTTTGTTCTTAAGGTTTTCTATTAAACGAAAGTGTAATAGGATTCTTGAAACCTCATTTAGGAGAGCAAATTGTCCTTAGCCAACAAAAGTTGATGCTAAGACAATTTGTGAACTTATCAAATCTGCTCTAGTAATGCTCTCGAGCTCTCTTAAATCCAAATGAAAGTTTAGGTATTTAAATTGTTAAGAGAAGCAATTGGTACCAGGAAAGTGTACCAATTTAGAATTGTATTTGAGTTGAATTTTGGTGAATTTAGGACCTGAATAAACATCCAGTTAATTTTAGTACAATCCATTGATTATCCCTAGGTCTAGCATTTTGTTAGTATTGAATTAAACCCATAGAAAAATCAGAAAACAAACAAAAAAAAACCCAATCATTTGATCATCTTAGCTAGATTAAATAATTTAGTAGATTACAGTGTAAACCTGAGACTTGTGGATTCGATCCGTTACTACTACATTGATAGGTGTTAGTTGTCTAGGTCTTATTAAATTGTTAAAAAGATAACTTATTAAGTGGCGCCATTGCCAGATCTCATTATTTTACGTGTGATTGAAAATTTTGAATTTAGAATAAGATCGTTACTAATTCTTTCTTCTTTTATTTTGCTTGTTGCTTTTGCAGGTGTATGAACAAAAGCCATCAACCGGCAGCTGATCTAAATATATTGTCAACGACTAGCTAGCGAGAAGAAAAAGAATGAACAGGCGAAACCGGTCAACTCCTATCATAATGGGTCACCAAGTTGACAGTGCAGCTCTGCAGGAGCGATTGACAGCGATGCGGCTACAGTTGGAGGCTCTCCAAGAGAAGGAACGCCAACAGCAAGCTCAACCCACATTTAGTGGAGCGGACATGCCGCACACTTATTACCGCAACAGATCAGCCATTGTTCCCCCACCAATGGCACGCCAGGATTACGATATCTCTGGCCAGCTCATTCAACTTGCGGAGCAAAAAAAATTCAGCGGCCTTCCCTCATAAAATCCAATGGAGCATATTGAGCGCATTGATCAGATAGCAAGCATCACAAGGGCGAATGGCGTACCTCCAGATTACGTCAAGTGCAAGCTTTTTGAATTCTTGCTGGCAAACAAAGCACTTTCCTGGCTTAAATCACTTCCAACGGGCAGCCTAATAGAATGGGATGCGGTGCGCAATGCATTCATCGACAAATACTACACCAAGTCCAAGACAACAGCTTTGCGGGCCAAGATTTCCAACTACTTTCAGTACTCAGGAGAGTCCTTTTGCGAGACGTGGAAGAGGTTCTGTTCCTACCGCCGAGACTGCCCACATTATACCTTTACCGACACGCAGCTGCTGACAATTTTCTATGACGGTTTATCATGAGGTTTTAAAGGTCAATTAAATTCTTCTAGTAACGGTAATTTTATGACTCGTAGTATTGCAGATGCGCTGGAATTGATTGAGAACATGGCTGGGAGTTCTTCTGAGAAAAGTCCAGAATATGACATAGGGAAGAAGGTTGCTTCGCTGGAAGCGCAACAGATAGCGGAGCTGACCGAGCAGATCAGTTTGCTCGTCAAATCAAACCTGCGCGGAGTAAATTCCTGCGATCGAGAAGGCAGTCATGTGCCTTCTAATGAGAATTTGGTTGTTGCAGATGACGAAGAAGAGGAGTTTAACTATGTCACTAACCAGGGGTACAAACAAGGCTACAACTCCAACTACAACAAGCACCAAACCTCTCATACCGCAGCATACACGTTGAAAACCCGCAAGACCAGGTATAAAAACGATGTTGGCTCTAATAATGTTGTTGTGCCTTTTTAAGGGAAGCCGGCTTTTCAAGGGCAAGGAGAATGGTACCAGAAGCAACCCTTCGACAATTACCAGACACCAATGCCTTCGGCACTACCGTATCAAGCTCCAACCAACAACTCACATGATGAGTTGAAGTCCATGATTCAGATGATTCTCGCCAATCAGCAAAAAAGCAGCGGGGGAGATGCTAAATTCGAAAACCAGAATGTCAAGGTCGATGGCATGTACAACAACTTGAACATGAAGTTCGAAGCCTTTTCGAACCATGTCAAGAAGCTGGACACTCAATTCGCTCAAACGGCAGAAGCAATCAAACGATCTCAGAAGACACTTCCTGGAAAATCTACTACGCAGTCTTAGGTAGCACATGTAAATGTCATCACTTATGGTACTGATGCATGCTTGATGTTGCAGGAAGTACAGCGATGCAGAGCACCGTGAGGCAGCAATCACCATCCCCACTCCTGTTATCTCTCAAACTCCAGCACGCGTGTACACTCCGCGCGTGCCATATCATCGGCCTCGTCCCAAAACATCAGAGAAAGTTGCCATCAAACGAACATATGTTCGAGAAGCTCAAGGTGGAATTTCCATTCAAGGAAGTTCAGACATTANCGAGAACCAGTTCAACCACCAAGACAAAGGTTGTTACCCAAGGTTGAAGACCCAAAGAAGTTTGTTGTGCCATGCTCCATCGCAGGAGTCCAGTTTGCAGATTCTCTATGTGACTCCGGGTCTTGTGTGAACATCATGTCAAGAGCTACTGCGGAGCAGCTGGTGATTAAAAAGATAATACCTCCGAAAATGACTCTTGCCTTTGCCAACTCCTCAACTACGACTCCATACGGTTAGACATGACCACGGTTACGGTTGACACGGTTAAGGTTATTTAATCACCGTTACGATTATAATTGCCAAACTCATATTGCAGGAATCGGGGGCTAGCCCGACCAGGCTACGTAGGTGCCCGACCAGGTACCTTCTCTCTGCCTCTTCTGTATTATTTTTCGTCTTCTTCAGCCCGACCAGGCTCTGTTGGTGCCCGACCAGGCACTCGTTCCCTGCCCGTGCATGAACCACTTTTTTATAGTCTTTCCCTATTTCTCGCTCTTCTTGTCCCACACTTCACCAAAACTTACAAACACCTAAACTGACTTTATAAAAGACCAAAAGATTCGAAAAACACTAGAAAACAATGATTAGAAAGTGTTAAAAACGTAATATATCAAAATGGTTACAATTCAATATGTTAGTAGTGTAAATGTAATAAGTTGTCTTTTAAACAAATTAATAAGACCTTGATAATTAACATTTTAACAATGCAGTAGTAAGGACCGAATCTACAAGTCTCGGATACTACACTGTAATCTACTAAATTATTTAATCTAGCTAAGATGATCAATGATTGAGTTTTGGGTTTGTTTTCTGGTTTTTCTATGAGTTTTAATTCAATACTAATAAAATGCTAGACCTAGGGATAATCGATGGATTGTACTAAAATTAACTGGATGTTTATTCAGGTTCTAAATTTACCAAACTTCAACTCAAATATAATTCTAAATTGGTCCACTTTCGTGGTACCAATTACTTCTCTTAACAATATAAATGCATAAACTTTCATTTGAATTTAAGAGAGCTAGAGACCATTACTAGAGCAGATTTGATAAGTTCACAACTTGCCTTAGCATCAACTGTCGTTGGCTAAGGACAATCTACTCTCCTATAAAAGACTAAAAAACTCGAAAAACACTAGAAAACAATGGTTAAAAACTGTTAAAAACGTAATATATCAAAATGGTTACAATTCAATATGTTAATAGTGTGTCTTCAAAACCTTTGATCTATGGCGGTCACTTATTCTAAACATTTTTACTATCGTTTTCATCACATTTTGTATTCGATTTTAGCAAATTAGTGAATTTAATTAATCTAAAAGTTCTCTCATTATTAACGAGATAAAATAACTCGGCGATTATACTAATTATCCTATATAAACGAAAGATTAATTGGACACACAATGAACTTGGAGGAGCAACGCCTAACGATTACGAGGGATTAATTGCCTTGATGGACAATTTTTAAAAAATTGAAATTTGGAAATTTTTAAACTTTGATGTTATAAGGGTGGACCCAAAAAAAGAAAAGGTTATAAATAACATACAATAGTTTAAATTCATATTCAAAGAAATATTGAGATATTGAGTTTTTTTTTTCTGTAAATTTGTTTTTATTATATATTATTTTATAAACCAAAAATTTAAAACTTTAAACCCAACTATTTGAAAATACATCACAAATAACAAATCAAAGTATGATTTGGAAAACTATCTAATGATTTCCTATTTACTTTATTGGTCCACTTTCGTGGTACCAATTATTTCTCTTAACAATATAAATGCATAAACTTTCATTTGAATTTAAGAGAGCTAGAGAGCATTACTAGAGCATATTTGATAAGTTCACAACTTGCCTTAGCATCAACTGTCGTTGGCTAAGGACAATCTACTCTCTTAAATGAGGTTTCAAGAATCCTATTACACTTTCGTTTAATAGAAAATCCTATGAACACAAACTAGATGATCAATCTAGTTTTAGCATTATAACATCATAAGGAGGAAGCTATTCTATAGATTTACCTATTTACATCCAGTTTCTATCCTAACGATCCATGATTCCCCTCGAAATTAACAACCTAACTACTTATACATGAATGAAATGACAATTAAACAAGATGTAACGGTAAACATGATCAAGAACAAGAATAACTGAATAATACTTGATTAAAAACGAAAATTGTAAAATACAAAGGTTCAAGAACACTTCTCAACAATGGTATATGACTGATATGAAAGGAAATGAATGAGCCTTCGAGAGTCTCCTAGCAACAACAACCAAAATCTTCAAGAAATGAAGAGCGAAAGAGTTTTAAAAAGCAAAAGGGATAAATATATCTATGGAGGCTGTTCTGGAGGCAGAAAAACTCTATAAAAACTAGGGTTTGTGGAATAAATTTCGTCCATAAAAGTCAAAAAAGAAAATTGTCAAACTGATGTTGCAGGAATCGGGGGCTAGTCGGGCCAGGCTAGGTAGGTGTCCGATCAAGCACCTTCTCCCTGCCTCTTCTATATTATTTTTCGTCTTCTTCAGCCCGACCAGGCTCCGTTGGTGCCCGACCAGACTCCATTTGTGCCCGACCAGGCACTCGTTCCATGCCCGTGCATGAACCACTTTTTTATAGTCTTTCCCTATTTCTCGCTTTTTTTGTCCCACACTTCACCAAAGCTTAAAAACACCTAAATTGACTCTATAAAAGACCAAAAGACTCGAAAAACACTAGAGAACAATGGTTAGAAAATGTTAAAAACGTAATATATCAAAATGGTTACAACTCAACATGTTAGTAGTGTATCTTCAAAACCTTTGATCTATGGCGATCACTCATTCTAAACGTTTTTACTATCGTTTTCATCACATTTATTATTCGATTTTAGCAAATTAGTGAATTTAATTGATCTAAAACTTCTCTCATTATTAACGAGATAAAATAACTCAGCGATTATACTAATTATCCTATATAAGCAAAAGATTAATTAGACACACAATTAATAGAGCCAGTTATTTTTAATCGACTCTAATCAACTTGGAGGAGCAACGCCTAACGATTACGAGAGATTAATTGCTTTGGTGGACAATTTTTAAAACATGGAAATTTGGAAATTTTTAAATTTTGGTGTTATAAACGTGGATCCGAAAAAAAAAGTTATAAATAACATACAATATTTTAAATTCAAATTCAAAGAAGAAAATAAATCATAAATAACAAATCAAAGTATGATTTGGAAAACTATCTAATGATTTCCTATTTACTTTATTTCCGTTTCTAGTTTTAATTTATACCTATGGTTTCCTATTTACTTTATTTCCTTTCTTAAATGGAAATTTGTTTTTTTGCCTTTTCTCCCTTTATAAAAATGTTGCAGTCTTAGTAATCCTCTCTACCCTGTTTGTATGTTCTAGGCTACACTTTGTATCTCTAATAATTAGGTTTTCTCTGTGTGTTTCAGACGATCATGTCTTCCGACGATGAGATGCTTGACGCTTACGATACCGAATCCGGAGACGAATACAACTACGAGAGTGATACTAATTATGGTTATGTTGATGAAGTAGAAGATATCGCCGTTCGGCCTCAATTAAATTACCAAGTTTTCAAGGAAGCCGAGATTCGCAAGCAACAGAAGGATGACATTGAACAAGTTTCTATGGTCATGTCCATAAGCGAGGTGGAAGCTAGTGTTTTGCTTCTTCGTTAT